>JBDFRD010248129.1:0-11139 GCA_039654405.1 Bullina lineata
ACCTCAAATAAGGTGTTGCCGTTGCCAACAGTACATCGGAAGTTTTGATAGAAACTTTTAATCAGTTGGACCAGCTTTGTTGGAATCCCATAGTGTGGAAGGATGCTCCAGAGACTCTCTCTGTGTACACTGTCAAAGGCAGTTTTACATCACACGGTATCAACACTTGTGATTAGTCTAAAGTTGCATGCTTCAGTACCACATTGTCCTCAGCCAAGCAGAATTGCATAATTTTATGGCTTTGGCGGTCTTGCAGCGAGGGGCACAAAGGGACTGCGGTCTTTCTCCCATGATTTTCTACCGCAGTCGGTAAAATGAAAGACTTCATTGGTCAGCACTTGTTTCAAATGAGCCTGGGGCTAGTTAATTCCGTCTTGCACAGGTGATTTGCTCAGTTGGGAGAGCATTTTGCTTTCCGTTTCCGCATTGTACAAGTTTGTTTTATACAGGTCAAAGTATATTAATTAATCATTGGGGCAAAAATAAGATTCCATCTTGGCAGATTTCCATCTAGGCAGGTTCGACTTTTGTTGCCTTTGTGTACTTTGGATAGAACGAAAAAATCTACCAACCTAGATTGTATAGAGAAGAGAAATGAGACAATTCTTGTGTGCTTATATGGCTTATTACATCAAATGACTACTTCAATGTGTAGACCTGCGTACTTTAGACGTCCAGGGGGGAGAGGTTCTTTGCCATATTTTAGCCAGATTAAATTAATTGGACCAATGATTTCACTGTTTCTACATCCTCAATTGATTCAGATTCAGTTGAAGACATCAGGCATGTCTCTTTGACCTCGTTATGTCCAGGTTCACTGTAATTTGTTTGTGACAAAGATTTAAATGCAGTAAACGGTCAAATTACTATAGCCTGGGTTAAAATTCCCCCCGACCTCCCCACAAGGGGCTTTCCCCCTTGACCCAACGGGGGCCTATACGCCCCTGGACCCCTGCTAACAAAAGTTCAGGAAATGGATTTTGCCTTCATTGGTAATCCTGAATAGAGTACAGTGGCCTGTCCGGGAGATGATGTAAAAATCGTCTGTTCTGCTTACCATAACTGGGATATGCTCCGACTCTATGGGCCTTATAATAGGCCTTGAAGGAACTTATTTTACTTCATACTTATTCCAATCAATGGACAGTGTCTAGTTAAAAAGGATGGTACAAGGAGTAGTTCCAGCATCATTAAAAATTGCAGTGTCCAAATAGTTTGGAATGTTTTCAACCTAACTTAGTGAGGGGCTATTATATTTGCTGCAATTGGGGAATACACACAACATAATAAATAATGCATAGAGTAGGCAGAGTTCAATGACTCTTTCCTTAATAAACACTGGAAGGCTACTTTTTTTCTGATTATTAGTATTTGTATTATTATTTTCTTGTACTTCTGCTTTTCTACAGGTACAAGGATTATTTATGACAGATCTCGTCTAATGCAGCTGCGCAACTCTCCTCTGGCAAAAAGCCCTCCTGTCAACATGGCCAAGATTCCTGGCATTACTGACTTTGATGCAACAGCTGAAACACCAGCTAAGGACAAGGAAAATGGACAAAAGGAGGAAACTGGAGAAGGTAATAGTAGTTGTCTTTTAAGTGTTGTTAGGTTGTTTCGAATTGTAACTTTGAGAGTGTCTACTACAGTCTTTGACATTTTTATGAAGATTGGAATCATGAGAGTAATATTATACTGTGTCCTTATGTGAGTTTTTAGTAGTCAGGACTGTCATTGTTATCCCAAATTCAAATTGTTATTAATGTAGCAGTAGTAAAACTGTGTGGATGGTCAAAGTAGAGGAAGTATGCTCAGTTGTTGAGCTTTGAAGGAAAATTACCTCTCTTATCAAGTAAGTAGATTGTGATTAAAAAAAAAAGAAAAATGTAAAGAAAACAAAGGGACAGTATAATATTTTATATCCCATCTCTACAGAAGGGGAGCCAGTTTTTATACTTGTCTTGCAGGTGATTGTTTATTACTGAGCTCTACCTCGGTTTGTGGAACTTTTGGAATCAGGGTGGATTTTGATATCAGGGTGACCATTGTCTTTCAGTGTTCGAGGTGCTTCCTTTTCAGTAGTGTGTGTCCCAGTTTGTGTGTCATTGATGGCTTCAGGTTTGCTTGATAATCCTCACCCATCCATTCAGCCATGGCTAGGCAGCCGAACTTGTAGGACCTCAGGTTTTTTGTTTGACATCATCATCACCTTTGTGTGTCAACAGAATAGTAAAAAACAACAGTAACTTTTGACAACAGTAACTCTTGACAACAGTATTGTCATTATTGTGCTAGTGGTCACATAGTCTTCATTACACTTGCTTGTGTACCCAATAATATGGGGTAAGGATTTAAAAGTTGTATTTAGTCTTGCAATAAAAATTGTGATATTAATAGGTAATTAAAGTGTCACAACTTGAAGTATAAGGGATGATGTGGAGAGTATTGCATTATGAACTTAGAGGTTGTTTGATTTTACTGTCGGGCTCATAGAACCTGTAGCCTGTCATTTGGAATATAAACAAGTATTATAATACAATCAGTTGCATGCATTAATTAGCAGATTATTTTGTGATTTTAACGAAATTGGACAATTTCATATAATTCTCAATATGTCTCCCTTATTTCAGACACTTGAAGTAGTTTCAGCGTGGTAGATGTGCTGCTGCATGTCATGGATAGTTCGTTGTAATTTTTATAGCTGAGGATATTTGTTTTTTTATTTATCTCATGCTTATATTTCAGAGTCCAAGACTGTTCATGATGATCATCCCCAGTTTGAAATGGATATTTGAGCTCGCCAGCTTTCGAACAGCCTTCCTGTCTTTCGACATAAGTCTATGTAACTCAATAACCAATCAAAACCTTCAAAAGCAACAACTTTGGATTAAGTACTTTTTGGGTGCAGGTATTCAGCTGAAGCAATTTTGCTTGCACAGATATACCATTGACTATCTCGCTTTAAGTAGAAAGATTATGACATTTCTGAATATAATATAATATATGCAATGGAAACACAGCAACTTGAGAGATTCTGTGTGAGCTTCCTACATGGATGAGTACAGTGATCCCGCTCCAGTAATCACCCATAGATTGTGTGTGCTTTCTTGTCACTTTTGTCAAATTGTCACACCTATGAAAAGTTTGCTTAAAATTGATCTTTCTGACTGTAAAGTCTTAAAAGAAAACAATTAAAAACCTGGTGTGTTTTTTTTTTGAATGAGTATGTATGATATATATATATATATATACATGTTTGTGGTATAAAATTGCTTTGGAGAACTGTACCTTGAAATATAATTTTTCTCTTTCAAATTTTTTTGTGCTCACTTACAGAATCTTGCCTTTTGGTTTAAAAAGGGATTTTTCAGTTGATTGATGATTTTCACAGGGCATAGTCGCAAATAAAAAAACTCAGCGTTTTAGTTGGGGAATGAACTGAAACGCTGAATTTATGTCCTTTTTTTTTTGTTCACATTGTTGCTGTTACATTTTGTAATCATTATTCAGTCACATGTTATCATGAGTCGGGGCAAACACATGAGTCAAAATACTGAAAAACAAGTTTGAATTTTGATGTAATATCACAGTAGCTGCAAAAAACATAATGTAACAATCATACATGTACTTGATATCCTTACATTTCTGGAAATATTTTCTAGCAATATTTTGACCTGACTTCTTCAAATTAGATACTATGATATTATGAATGATGTACATCAGAGGGGATAAATATTTTGTCCTCTGAATGAAAAACTTACTTTATAATATAAGTAAGTCCAGTTGAACTGATATTGTGAAAGTTTGAACATATTTTGGTTCATGTCCCAGGTGTGATACAGCTGCCTTATCTTTCTAAATTTTTTCTTCCTTGTAGAATTTTTTTCATTTTGAATTTTTTTTGCTTGGAAAGTGGTGAATAGGAACTTTTGCCATAATTGTTCTATATTTGTGTGCTCTTATTTTAAATGTACAGTAGAAATGTGTTAATATGAAAGCAGTAGGAAGATGTTGTTTCATAGATGAGGATTTGAAGTTGTTGAGCCTATTCTGGAGAATGTTGATAGCCCTTTATCAATGTTTTAAAACTTTTTTTTTATTTTTGACATATTTGACTTTCAAATCAAGGAGAAGAGGATCGTTGATTGTCTGTGATTGACATGTAAAGTGGACAACTTTGGGGAGGAGGAAATGGGGAAAGAAGAGTGAAATAGAGTGAAAGTATGGGGGAGAATTGACAGACTTTATAGAAATTTATTTCTTCATAACACGTCCTCAAGTGAAAGTTTTTGTGTACACTTTGTGATCGTTCTGTATGTACTTTTATGGTATGTGAAATGAGCAAAAACAGTGATTGAATGCGAAGATTAAAATAAAAAAAAGAATTATAGATAGATGTTATTTATTTCATATTATCAAGATAGAAAAATTTGATAACATTTACTGTTGAGGTTGTGATATGAAGACTGTCAGAGTTAGGCTTATTGTATGCCTTGGGGTTATGCCAGGTGTATGCATGGACAGAGCCGAATTCTCCAAGCAGAACACACAATTTCAAGTGTCAAAACAGTTTTTAGAACATCGTAAAATAAATATATATAGATCTTCCAAATATAAAATTCAAATTGTGCTGTTAGGGGTGGGGAATCCATCTGAAGACTAGTATTTATACTTGTTTCTTGAGTAATATAAAGTCGTTGTGGTCTACGTCTCCATAAATTGGGTGTGAAGCAGACATCACTAGCATTTGAGAAGAGTTCCATCCAGGTTACATATCTTTGACTGCCTTCACAGCGTGAGGAATTCTTGTAAAGGAAGACAGACTACTTTCGGCTCATTTCAGTCATTGGATGTTAGAGAACAAAGGGAACAATGGTACAAATGTTTGGTCATGCATGTAAAGCTAAAGGAAAAACTCTGTAGAGTCATAAGTCTGCTTCATGTAAATGGCTACAAGAGACTGATGAGTAGTCGTGTTATAAATTAAAATACTTTTTGACCACAAAGGAATATGTGCCTGTTGTGACAGGCTAAACCTAATAGAGATATTCTGGTTATCAAAAGATTCTTTGTGCTTATTTGTGGTTAATGTGTACACAGGGTCTTAGGTGAGCTGCGTTCTTAGTTTTGAGAACATGCCAATCAGATTAACACAAGAATACACTGAACATGACATGTTTGCATCTACTTTATAAACATAGTTCGTACAAATAAGGAAGGGTAAGTTGTCTTTGTGATCCTGGAAAAGTGCCTGTTACTTCTGAGTAAGTTCATTGCCTAGCTATGTTCTATCCAAGGTTTTCTACATCATGTAGAAATGTAGTTCATGTGGAAGAAGTTGATTTGTAGCTCCATTTGCATTCAAATGAAATGTGAAAAGGCTAAGGAAAGAGTGTTGTTTAAATCTATTGTTGTTGTTGCTTATTCGTGTTTCAAATTTTCCTATTTTGACTTTTGTACTCATTACTTTAGCAATGACGGTTTTAGTAGATGTTTTTTTAGGCTAGTTTACCATATACAGATGCATTTGAAAACGTGCAAGAAAATGCTCACAATCAGTAGCTAAAGTTTCTTAGCTTTTCAGCATTACTGTACATATACAGTGTTACAATAATATATACAATATTATAATCAGATCTGGATTGATTTTGTATATTATGCATAGTTTTTAGAAGCTGTGAACCAATTCATGAGATATTGAGTTCATTGGCATCATGATTTAGTTTTAGTCATCTCCTTTTGTCTTTTTTTTCTGTAAAAACTTTGGAACTGAACTTTCTTGTTTTGTTGGTGCAAAAATAGTGTGTAAAATGCAATCGAGGCTGAATACAGCAGCCTGGGTTTTGATTCGCAAGGCTCAAAGCTTGCTAGGGTGATAGATGTGTAGACGCCCCTCGGTTTTTTGTGTGTTTGTTTTTACATGTTTGTCGTATTTTCTTTTGTTGTCTTAGTTGTAATATATGTGATTTTGTCTTTTAATCACAATTAGGAGTTGAGAAGTCACTGGTAGTAATTGTTATCTACCTAAAAGTGATTGTAAGACCATAATACATTACTTACCAGTGGTGTTGAAAAGGTATTCTTTATTTGTTGCATTGTGAAGAGGTATATATATTTACTGCTGCTGCTGCTTCCTATTCAGGCCAGGTGAAAACATTTGATGCCACCAATCAGAAGGAACACTTTTTAATCCAGGTCTGAGGTGATTTGATGTGTTCAGAGTTGTTTTGTGGTATTAATCTTTGTAACATGATAACATCTGTATGTACTATAGAACTGTAGTAACTTCATTATAAATTGGAAAATGTGTATCGATAAGTCATGAGAAAAAGCTAAAACAGCCAAATAAACACGGCGTTAGAAGACTTTTTAACTCTTTAAGTCTGATAGACCAGAAACTGCTACAGTATAGGCCTATATGCACCATAGATGGGCAACATTGGCATTGGCTTGTGTCTTGCTTTCTACTTGGCCTCCCTCTTTCACTGTTTATTCTTTTGTTTTTGATCTTGCATTGAAACTTTGCCTCCTCTATCCCCTGCTGCAAGAAAATCCAAACTTTGGCTTTGTTTGATTGATGACTCTTCATCAAAAGCATGAACAACTAACCTGCATTCATACATGCTGTTTTATATTTCTCTGATCTGATAACATCGGTGATAAGTTCTCAGCACAAGTGTTAGTCTGTTCTGGTAGTTCTCTCTGGATGAGTTGTTTACACAAACTGGTCCTTATGACTTTATGTGCTTCTCAATACAACCTGCATTGACCACGTGACGGCAGGTGCACATGCCTTCACATGGTCAGTGCAGAGTGGTCAGACTAGTCTGATATTGAGCAGACATGAAAGTGGGGTGACCAACTAGCTGTATAACTTTTCTTATAGATATGCTTTGTAAAATATGAACTTTTGATGAGACACTCAAATTGTTTCAAACAAAGATTGGCTCATAGGCTGGGAAATTATTGTATACATTTAAGAAATAGATCTAGAGCAAAAACAATACAGCTTAAAGAGTGGATTTATTTTTTGGGGCCAGTGGTGGGGGATGGGGTGGGTTGGTGATGTCATAGGCTGAGAATGAGATATCAAGATATTAATCTGTCTGTTTCGACTGAACACGTGTAATATGAATTGGTCATGAGTGGAGTACTCTGTGTTCTGTACATTTGGGCAAGCTACATTCATTGTGTGTTCATTTTAGTTCATCCTATCATCCCGATTGTTTAACTAGGTCTGAAGGCAGCACTACTTGTATTAACAATATGAACGATTGCTTCATGGCATTTGAGATATTCTATCATTAATTTGGTAGAAAATGATGAAAGATACATAAGTCTCAGTATTACTGCCTTCCTAGAGACTCTCTGGCCTTTTGCAAGTTAAGTTTTGTGACTGTTTTTGTTAGTTAAGATATTTAATTAAGTAAATGATGGTTGCTCTATGTTGTTTAGTATGTGGAGGAGTCATCATTCAAAAAAATATGCTGTTATTATCCATGACAAAAGTGCTAGGTGCCATAATTCTGCTCTCTTTTTGATAAATGATGTTTTTGTTTTCTTTTTAGAGCTGAATGCTTTCCATACTTTAAAATTTTTACTTTCTGAAGATAACGTTTGTTCATGAGATAAAGGACACACCTTGGCACAACCCTATGCATTCTAATATTTATTACACATATTGGAAAAAATAGATGCTTTAAAAACATTTTTTTGATTAAAGATGAGTGAGATATGTTGCATGCATTATTTTTGTGAATTAACAGTTATCATAAGTTTCTTTTCTTCTTTTATTTTAAAAATGATTTTACAGCTTCCTCTACACTGTCGATTACAGCATTGTAGTTTAAAATAGAATACAGTTGGCAGTGGTTGTATCTAATTCAAAATGAAGGCAGTGAAATGGGCTCTTTGTCAGCAAGGTAGAGATATCATGTACTTCTCACTTTCTCATTTTATAGTGTACCCAGTATATAAATTATTTAGCTTCAGATTGCATCAACCATCCTTTTTTTTCCACCAGTGTGTGTGTGTGTGTGTGTGCGCGCGCGCACATATGTGTGTGTGTGTGTGAGAGAGAGAGAGAGAGAAGGGTTAGATTTTCAGAAAATTTGTTTTATTGTGCAAAGTAAATTTATGTTTGTTTGAAAAGAAGCTGTATGTGTGTTCTAATCAAGCTACATTTAGCTTCGATGCCCAATGCTCTAGCTTGTTAGCAGCAAGCTGTTATTTCTGAGCTTGAATGAAGTCCTGTGGCGAAGTTTTGGTAGTGTCAGTTGTTTACGATAAGAACAGTTTTCAGTATGCCACTTGAGTCCATGTACCTACATGTAATTCTTTTTGTGTTATTTACCAAGTTCCTCACTCTGTCTCTCATTTTGCCTCTTTTCTGTATTAATTTCTGTTTCCACGATTCTTTTTTTATGAATTTTTGTTTCTGATTTCCTGTTCTCTTACCTTTTTTTACTCTCACATAGCTGAACGTAATCTTTCTTGTGTCCTGAAGATGCCATATTTATTGTTCCCTGATAAGCAAATTATTTTCCGTATTTTAAGAGGAAACTGAGTTAATGCTTGGTCTCACTAGAATTGTGCCACCAGTGGTGATTGTGGTTCCTTCCAGAGTATGAGAACTGTTATCAGTGTGGAGCATGGGAGTGCAGCTTGATTTTGTGATCCACAGTATTACATTGTAACTTTGCTAGATCAGCAGAATTATGTTGCGTGAGGCCTTGTTGAGAAAATTGAATGAATATCCAGTCTTATTTTTGTTTCAGAAATGAAATTGAAAATTGTTTGTGTTTTTGTTGTTGACAGTAATGAAAATGTCCTGTTGACATCCATATGCTTTTAGTGAGTAAAGCTCAATGAAAAAATTGGTCAAGCATAAATTATTATAGGATTTGTCTTCAGCTATGCAAAAGTTATCATGTCTAACTCTAACACCAGTAGCTGACAAGAAGTTGATGAAAGAGATTTTGTGTGTAAAGATAAATTGTGAAACAATATTTCCATATATCTTGCAATTGTTTATGAAGTTTTGTTTTCTTGTGGATTCCACTAACATTTGATAGACGTTTTAAAGCCAAGAAAGCAGGATGTCGAATTAAACCTTAAAATAAGACCTTTTCAATTGCTCCTGAGAAATGTAAAATGTAATATGTATATGCAATGCATGATGAAGTACTCATGATCAACAAAACGAGTTCCATGTGGAAGGTAAAAACATACATGTACATATTAATGTATACTACCACTATGGATGTACAATTCTGAAGAACTTTTTTTTTTTTCTTTCAAATTTGTTTTGTTGTAGAAATAAACTTGTTTTTAATCCCAGTCTCATGTCAAAGATGGACTGTGCGTGTCCAGCGAAATCGGACAAAACCCTAGGTATGAATTGTGGACACATTGTAATAGATTTTTTCTTCCCTTATGTATAATACAATACATTTTACTCTTCAACGTATAATCCTGAACTAATGAAATCCAACTCAAACCCCCAGTGAACTTTTGTGCTTTAGCTTTAAACATTCAAATGTGCATAATAGTAGTCTTACAGTCAGGTAGTAGTGTGAGTACATCTCCCATTGTGTATAGAGACAGAGATGTAATTATTTTCATGAATCAATGTCCAGACAAATTGTAATGACTTTATCGGATGAATGTAGTATTTCAAGTGATTTTTCTTCATTGTTCTTCAAAAACAGGATGCAAATGTTATGCATTCCTATTTTCTTAGCAAAAGCTGTGTGTGAATCATCTTGTAACCTAATGCATGATGCATTTGATATGTTACATCTGTGACATTTAGTGAGAATTTGAAAGCTTGACTGTTTTAGTGTGCTTTTTGTTCATTTGTTTTAGAATAATATTTCGTGTGTATTTTTGTTGTTTTTCAAGGGGGCTTTTACTGAGTTATGTAGAACTTGGGTGGGATCTGAGGAAAGTTTTTAAAACTCAAAATATTGCAATTGAATCTCTCAGTTTTGATGTAGAGAGATATCAGGAAGATCGACAGCCTGATTATTTGTGTAGCTGTTCGGGAGAAATAAAACTGACGTGTCTACTTTCAACATGATTTCTTTTTTTTTTAGTGTCCCCATACGTACGCCTGTCCTTCTTGCTTCGCACAAATTCTTCTTATTTTTATGAAAATGTTCGTAGAACTGCAGGCTCATTATTTTTCAAAGGCTTATATTTCTTCATTTTATCATTTGATTGGACAAAGTGTAGGCATTTTTGTATTACATATGTAACATTTATATTATGATATATTCATGATAAATAACGTTTTATTAAACCTTATTGGCTACTGTTCGTTTAAACCTGGACAACCGTCAGTCTGTACTTTTCATTTAACGATTTTCTGGTGTGATCTAGTGCAATGTGCTACAGTAACGAAATATTGTAATCTTGTGTAAGGGATAAAATGTTTCCAGCTGACTCCTTTGAATGTGGTAAAAAAAAGGAGCAAGTTGGGGGAGGGGGAAATGGCCCGAGGAGGATAAAAGGTGTAAAGCAGAATATATTTTTGTCATAACTTTTGTTAGCGTTTCTTAGTTTTGTGTATTTGTCTACTTCTTATTGGAAATGGAATGAGTGCTGATTTTTCCCTTTATTTTCTTTTTAAATGTGCCTAAAAGTCGACACCAAGGCGCTGTTTTACTCAATCAGTTAATTGATTAAAAAACAATGTTGCAAAACAACTTTTTTTATTTGTTTTCTGTGCTGTGGATACATTGTAAAGTTCACTTTTTCTTCAAAAGACTCATTATCTAACAAAGCTGTTTACCCGGGACACGCTATATTTAACAGTAAAATACAACACAGGCAGACAAGCTGAGGGGAGCAGGGAAGTAAGTAGATTGCTTATCCATGTCGTGAAAGGTCAGTATGATACAAGAACAGCAAACAAAGCACGATAAAGAACCGGGCCAGAAAAAAAGAAGCATGTCAGTGTCTTGTTTCATTTTTTTGTCTAACTTTAGACGTGAATACATTAATTAGAGAGTAACATTCACCGCTGGTCTTGTCAGTAATGTTAATCAGCTGCTGTCAGGGTCCACCAAAGCAATGCGGAAATTACCACCCCCCCCCTCTCTCTCTCTCTCTCTCTCTCTCTCTCTCTCTCTCTCT
>JBDFRD010248239.1:0-11137 GCA_039654405.1 Bullina lineata
CCCCCTCTTCTCTCCCCTCCCTTCTCTCTCCTTTCCTTCTCTCCCCCTCCGTTCTCTCCCCTCCCCTTCTCTTTCCCTCTCTTTTCTCCCCCCCTTCTCTCTCTCCCTCAGTTCTCTCCTCCTCCTTCCTTTTCATACTGAGCCAATTTTCTCGAGGAGGAATGGTCGGTAGACGTTGAAACTCGAGTCTACAGGAAGTGGCCGATTTCAAGGATCTATTTTTTTGTACACTCTCTTGTGTGACGGCGTCTCCGCTGTATTCCAAGGCTCATTAGGTCTGGGTGTAAGGATAGAAGGAACACAGCAACCCGTGTGATCCGCTCGCTCGGAAGATAACGTTAATTGTAGGCCTTCGTACACTAGGAATGGAGGTTCTGAGCGAGGTGACACACAAGTTGGGTGTTCGACTAAAGAGCCTTCATGCCTTACGTTTACGGTCTTCATTTCGACACAAAACCGACAAGTACAGAGTCCGTGTCACAATGGAATACCGTTTTCGACGAGCAGCCGCGCTTGTACCTCATGTAATGGATGTTGTGGGGTCGACGGTGATATAAAATCCAATCAGAAAACAAATGTTTTGAATTCGACAACAGTCGAAAATTAGATTACATACGCGTTGTATGCTATATCGTGATGAACGCCGACTTCAGAGTATGTTCACTGTTGTTTTAAATTTGCGCGTTTAAAATAATTTGGCCATTTTTTCGCGTTAAAAGCAACATTTGACTTTTTATTTGATGGAACACGGAAGTTCACTTCTTGCTGGCAATACATGTACCAAATATTGCCAATAAAAAAGAAAATGATTTACACCTGGGCCTTGGCAGCGAAACTAAAACTTGTCAAGAATAATCATATCGAGAGATAGTATAATGACATTCATGAGCATTCATTTATTCACAATACACTCCCCCATTAACTATGCATTCAAGAGATTATGTACATTTGTACATAAGTATATCGATTCTTTGCAATAGGAGGCTGTACTTATGAAGGATACGTTGTATCTGTAGATATATTATGATAGAGTCCATTTCGTGAAAATGCACAATTATAAATTATAACGTACGCAATGTAATGTAATGTACTGCAGTGTACCTTTCCTAACATAAAATAAAGACGTAAAGCACGATTTTAACAAACTACACTCACGTACGCAACTTGACACTCCCATTTACGTACCCACACAGTCACACAGTCACCCTCGTACAAGGTGACTAACAGAGGCGGCGGGGTCTAAGGGATCACCTAAAGTCCACCTGAAACACCCCCCCCCCCCCCCAAAGACCTTGTACCAACGTACATTTTGAACGTAGTTTTAAATTGTAAATTTATTTCAGCGAAGAGGCCGTGATTCCATACAGAAAACTGTTCCAAGTTGTTTCATTTTTTTCTCTTTCGTTAATTTCCTCATGACATTGCCTTAAAATTTCGATGGTCTGTTTTCTCGTCCGACCTGTCCACCGATTGCTTTCCCGGAGGGAGGAAAGCGCTGTCGCACCTGTCGGCCGAGCATAGGGCGGAGATATCGATTTTTAGGGACGTTTTAGTTTCGCTTTCACTGGGTTGTGTGTGGGCCAGAGTCCGCTCAGCCTTTGTCCTCCAGGCTTGTTTCTATGTGATTCACACGATATACTGAGGCGTGTTTATAATTTAAACATCGGTATGGCGGTTTCCTGATGACATAGGTGGTGTTGCTGTTGTTTTATCTTAATGTAGCGAGAATTAATCTCCTTACCGTCTTCTGGAGTTGCGGCCCCTGATCTGAAGGCACACCTTAATAAACTCGTTACGTTTGAAAATGCGTAAGTAATGGTTGTCAATTCTCTCTGTTGGGTCAATAATTTTTTAAGTCGTGCGTAATCACGCACAACGATTCAATATTGCGAATGTAATGGATTATTTCCATTTTCAGAAGCGCTTGAGTTTAAGGAATGTATTATATCAAAACCCGGTTTTCCGTTCTGCTTTTATCATAGAAATGTTTCCTGCAGCTTCTCAACGCAATCGATATTTTCTTCGCTCGCTGTCATTGCCATTGTTTTTCTGCTGGTGAAAGATCCCTTTTATCCCTTTTTGTGGAGGTGTTTGTGGTGGGGATGCGAAGGTTTCGGGTGAGGCTGATAGTTTTCTCCCCCTACATGTTGTCTTCATAACCTCCTGATGTGGATGTAACTGTTGATTCGGTGGTTGATTTTTGTCGTTGGCGCTCAACCTTTCATATCTCTTTAACTCGGAGAAGCTTTTTTGGGGGTCACGCACGAGAAGAAACTCGCTCCGTGATGAAATAAGTAGATCAACAAAACAACTGTACGTGATCTTTTTCCCTGCCACCGCCGCTCCAACATCCAAATGCCACAGCATCCAATAACTGCCTACTCTTTGGACCGTGATGATTTATTCAATTAGATTGATTTTTTTTCAAAGTAATTCAAAGCCACTGTTGCCATTTCCACGCGCATTTCATCTTCTGGCTCCCGTTATCTCCCATGAGAATGAGGGAGCCAGTTTTCTCCCAGGAGTCTCTGGAAAACGATTTTTTTCCTTTTAAAATGAGCTATTTTCCACCGTTCGTATTCGCTGCATCAACAGGCGTCAGGAACAGAAGGTTTGCCGATTGCCCTGACATCTCTGTGCTTGTAGTGGCAGCAGAGCTTGTGAAACAAAGCAACGAAGAGATGGAATTCTGCTATTGTGAGCCGGACTTCTGAGGCTTTGGGGAGACGCGTGAAGTCTTTCCGGAGGCAGGGGAAGCTGTCTATAATGATTCCGTCTGCCGAGCTGATCACAGGGATTTTGTTGGATGTGGTAGACACGAAATGAAACAATTATTGTTTTCCGCCAACCAGATCCGGGCGAAGCTGATCGATAAGCGAGTTTATACTCCCTCCTCTGTTAGTGCCGCTTCGACTCTTTCTGAGGGTTTTCCGGCCAGTTGAATAGGTCATAGTAGAAACGGAAGTGTTGGGCGTCACGTAACACGGGTCCTGCTGCTAATTGGACAGTATCGCACTGCACAGGAGTCTTGTCGTGTACGAAGCTGACGGGTTTTCCATTTCTTTATCGTGCGTTTCTGGAGCTAAATTACATTGGTGTTAAAAATGTGTGTTCGATAATGCAAGTAACTGTGAATTTCGAAAAGGACGCATTGTTTTTATTGTATTTTATTGTATTTTGCTTTATGACTATTTCATTGTATTTCGCTTCACTTCATTTTGTGTTACGTGATTCTGTGCACGATTACGTGATTCTGTGCACGATTACGTGATTCTGTGCATGGTTACGTGATTCTATTCACGATCATCCTGCATGTTTTTAAAGCATTTAAATACCGCACGTGACTCAATAATGTCTGTGTATCAATACACAGAAATGACGACATTTATTACAACGATCTGCTGGGCGGAACTTGCTAGAATGCCTCCAGCATTCTTGTCGATCGGTTCAGGAATTGTCTTCCCGCGTGATTATCCTGTTTGCACAGCTCAGACATCATTAGGAGATTCTTTTAAAATCGTTTTAGCTGTTTACCTAATCCTTTACCCTCTCACAGTGTTTTCAATGGGCACGAGTGTCCCTCGTACGTGGAGCGATGATGAATCTATAAGACGTAATTGCTTGAGTTGCTTCTTTAAACGATCAGACAAAGATCGACTGGTGGTGAAATTACCGATTCGGCTGTACTGTTTAATCTCGATGTTCGAAGCGGGTATCGGTACCCACTTCAACGCTGTAGGCTATTGTTGGTGTGGTCGATCAATCTCCTTGATCAGGTTATTTATCGTCGGTTTACCAGCTCTGTTTCTGTCAGGTCTTATATCTTTCCTGTTGATGGTCTTATTATATTAGCGCATGATCAGCGGTGATGCTTGTTTATTCGTTGTTGTTTCTTTGGAAGTGTTGAAACTGTTTCGACTGTGTTTCATTAGTTATTGCTATAGTCGTTGATGCATCAACATGTTTCTTTTCGTGTTTTCTAGTGTAGCTTTTTGGGAGGACAACGAAATGCACCTGGTAATTCTACCGCTGTTGTGAGGGATACAACATTGCTGTTGGAGAAGAGTTTCTGAGTTATCAATGTCATTATGGGTTACCGCAACTTGTGACGTTGGAACTGTGGTTAGGGGTAGCTAACATAGCGATGACAGTGGTCAGGTCACAACTGTGGTGAGATTTAGTAATGATGCTAGTCACTAACAATCTCCAGTATTATTATAGGTTCAATGCTCTTCACGTTGGTGGTTGCCGTTGCTGTTGCTTCTGTGGACGGTCATTTCTCATTCCCATTTCTCTTCCTAGCATTTTCTGTCCACGGCTTGTTTCTTCTCAAACAAGTCAGCTGGTGTGTATATAGCCTTGGGTTACTCCAGCTGTGTCTGAGCTTTGAAATGATTTTTTTTATGTGTTGCTGAGTGGAGCTTATCGATCGATGTTTTCCTCCCATTTATTACTATTATCCCGCCCCCTGTTGCTCTCTGCTCGTACTTGGAATGGACTTATCTGTAAACTGCCCTCATTGCCTTTACGTTATTGCCGAGAAAGCCTCTTTTTTCTTCCTTTATTATCCTTTTCATCCTTCGATGAGGGATATTTATTGCTGTTGGCCAGCGAGTAGACAGTTTGTATATTAACCGGTTCTTTATTATTATTATTATTATTATTATTATTATTATTATTATTATTATTATTGTTGTTGTTGTTGTTGTTGTTGTTGTTGTTGTTGTTGTTGTTGTTGTTGTTATCATCATCATCATCATTATCATCATCATCATGATTATCATTATTATATTATTATTTTATTTTTTACCAGATGTTGTCTTTGTTCCATACAAACCATATAGATCTTATTGGAAAAACCTACACTTTGACTTCTGCCTGTGTTTTGAATTTTTGTATCAAGCTCGTGTGAAGTTCCCGTAGCCTTTTTATGACCGTAGTCTTCAATACTTTGAAACGACTGCCCAAAAGCGTTTGCTGTGTTCTTGTTGAAACGTTGTATGGTGGCCAGTTAAAAATTCATCATAAGTTCGTCGGCGCCAGTGATAGTCGGTCTGTCTTAAGATTGTTGCTTTGAAGTGTCTTTTATCGATTCACTTTTCATTGCAACTCTCTGTAACCGTTTCTTATAACTACCATTTCCATTCGGACTGCCTACCCACCCACCTACATATGTATATACCTAGCAACCTTCCTGCATACCTAACTTCTCAACTGGCTGCCTTTCTGCCTACGTACCTATTTACCTATCTGTTATACTATACCCTTTCACAAATATGAACATAGACATAAACACACTTTTTTCCAAAATAGAGTATCTATCTGTCTTTACAAAGTTTTCTCTTTAATTATTTATTTTTGGGTATTCCTTCCGCATTTGTCTTCTCTTTATAAAATTGCACTCTCGCAATTGTTCCTCTTTCTTCACTTCACCAAACCAAAAATCGTGCAGACCTATTAGCGACACAAGTAATGACTTCGCCTTCTCCATCTTTTCATGTTTGGTGCATAAAGTGCACTCCTAGTCTGATGGCAGCACGCTGTATTGCCATATCATGAACTGAAATGATACTTGTATTTTCCCCGATGGGAAAGGAGGCGTAGCTGCTGAAGGATCGTTTCTGTCTATAGTGCTTCATGATTACGCCACTGACGAGAACAGTAATGAGTTTGTCCTTTCTGTTCACAATGCGATGTTTGAAAATGCCGTGCAGCTTGACAAATGTCGACCTAGCCTCATCTTCTACTTGTTCCTCGTGTCATAATAGTTATTTCTTTATTACGGGTATCTGCTTGATTCATCATACACGTTCGTTTAGAACTTTCGTTTTCGATTTTTTAAACATATATATTTCCATGCGTGCGCAGGGAAAGAGTGTTGGAGGAGACAAAGATGCCAAGTTCTATTGTGACTTAAACGCTCATTTAAAGGGGTTGTTTCCGCATGATACATCGTTTTTCATTGGGTGGGGTGGGGCATTATAATTAGTCTTTTTTTTAATGAGATTGTCTCCATCGACTAGTCTTGGGAGCAGCTAGTTTTATTGGCGAATTCATCACTGCGCGGCGCTCGACGATATTTCTGGAAACTTCCGCGTCAGGTCGTTGAACTCCCGGTCTTGAGAAAGTTTTACATTCTGCGTGTTCATTATTTTAGTTGTACTCGTGAGCTCGGTATCTTCACTGTTATCTTTTTCTTGTTGCAGATTAATAACTAACTGTTATTGTAGGAAACGTGTGTTAGGCTGACGTGTGGGCGGTGGAGATTTCCGTCTTCGCCAGTGACCTGCCCGATAATACGTCCAAGGTAGATAAAACTTCGGACTCGTGTGAATTTTACCTATCCCATCTTCAGAATTGGGTCATCATTGACGCGAGAGCTCAGAGGAGTCTGGTTGTAAGCGTTCTAAGAACTGTGTAAAGCGATGTGAATGATTCAAGAGTTTCTTTTCTTGGGACCTGAGCGCTTGGATCTTTCTTCTCAAAGGGAGACTTGTGCCACTCTCAGTATTAATTGAATTCTGAGGTGGTGTCAGTTTCATTTTCTTTCCACTACCGACGGAGACTGTATGACCCTGTGACATTGTTGTAATGAAACTTTAACAAGTGTCCCGAGAGAGATATAGTGTGATGCTAACGTTCAAGTGCTGTTGAAAACAGTTAATGGAATGCTAACATTCGTGTCCTATTGGCCTGTTGGTGGCACGTGCAGAGGCCCGTAAGGATGAGTAACAAGGAGAAGATTGAAAGGAGAAAGGAGAAAGAAGAAGGTCCGGACTACAATGAGATGACTAACACCCTCTACAAGGTGGAACAAGTGTTCAAGCCGGTAGGAAGTAGTTGATACAGCCGTTTCATTTGTGTTATGGTTGTTATGATTTGTGGTTATTTTTGTCTTTCATCGTTATTGTTGTTGTTTTGTACTTTGTGTTGTTGTTTGTAGTGCTAGTGATGGTTGTGGTGCTGGTGCTGGTGACGGTGATGGTGCTAGTGCTGGTACTGATCTGATGACGGTGGTGGTGCTGGTGACGGTGGTGGTGCTAGTGCTGGAGTGGTGCTGTTGGTGTGATGGTACTGCTGGTGCTGCTTTCGACGTTTTTGTTGTTTTTGGTGGTGTCATTGTTGCTGTTTTGTGTGTTTGTTGTGAATGGTGGTGGTGATGGTGTTTGTTATTTTGATGACTGTTGTCGTCGTCGCCATCGTCGTCGTCGTCGTCGTCGTCGTCGTCGTCGTTGTTGTTGTTGTTGTTGTTGTTGTTGTTGTTGTTGTTGTTACTGTTGTTGTTGTTGTTTTTGTGTTCTGATCTTTGTTGTTGTTTTGTGTTGTTGTAGTAGTAGTCGTATTGTGCTGTGCTGGTTGAGTTGTTTTGCGAAAGGCGATTTATTGTAACTGTTTCTGTAGACGACAGCTGCCATCACACAAACAATCACACCTACACTTATTTTGTTGTTTCCTTCTTTGGCTTCTGTCAGGAAAGAAGATCTTGTCACTAGAAGCTGAAACCGTGTTCATCCATTTACAGTTTTGTTTGGCATGTTTTCGTTTTGTTTTCTTGGTTGGTTTTATTCATTGTCGTCTGTGTTTTTGGTTTGTTTAAAGTTCTTGACTGGTGGGTGGGGGTAGAAAAACGTATTTTCGTTTTCTCTCAGTCGTTTCTTCTAAAATGAGTGCTTGTTTTGTGTTGTTTTGTCAGTGGTACCAGTGTGTGTGTGTGTGGTGGGGGGGGGGGGGTGCTCAGCTGGCAGGGAAAATGGAAAACCTTGAAACCAAATCTTCGGCCTCGTAGGCGTAGTCTGATGGTGGGAATTATTCTGTAAGTAACCCTGGAGTGAGCAGGGAAACAGTGCGCGGCTTTACTCTCAGTCTCCAATCCCGACACGAGCTGTCATCTCAGTCTCACCACGACAGTGACGAAAAGAACCCAGCGGAGTCCGGAGTCGGGATGCAAGACACGGGGGGTGGGAGGTTATAGGAAGAAACATTTTCCTCAGAACACTCGAATGTACTTAATTTTGTGAATTCTGAAGGGAGCATTCACCAAAGGAAAAGTTGCTTCCTTTCATTGAAGTCGCTGGATGCAAGCACGCAATGCGGTCTTCATGAACGCTCATATTGCAGGCTTACTGTTGTTGTTAATTCTGTAGACCAATATTTAGATCTGTACATAAGTCCGGGATGTTGAAGACGAAACATGATCATCTCTGCAGGCATAGGACCTATTGTGGCCGTGGACGATGACAAAGACATCTGAAATTCAAAACTTTGACAGACATAAGAACGTTGCTCGACAATACCCTTTCTTCTTTTTTTTCAGTTGTTTTGGGGGAAGTCAGGACGGTGGAACCCTAGGCCAATAGATTTATCCCTGACAGTTTTGTAAAGCCTTCTTTCAACGTGTGTTAATACTTCCTTTGTTATTGAAGAACCATTTCTTTTGAAAAAGCCATCAGTTTCGCTGAAGAATACTTCAAAGAATTGACCATATATAATATAACACAATACAATACATATACATATATATATAATATATACATATATATATATATACGCATACATGGGACCAAGTGCAGCCCATGATTATAGCCTTTGGCTTTTATATTTGCTCCAAGCCGTGATTATTTTCCCGTCAGGGAGAGAAAGGAAGTCAGCTTGGGGTTTGGCATTTCTCAATTTCTAGCCCAGCGTCTCATTTTTCTTTAGAAATCGCATCCTGGGAAAATGTTTGTTTTTGAAGAAGTTGTTATCGGGTCGGGTTTGTGATGTTGGGTTGACAGCTTGGGGTTATCTTTATTTCTTTTTCATCGTTGCTTTGGGGTAAAGAAAAGGACATTGCTTGTATCCATGTAGCGATAATTATAGGCTTTAATTTCAACTATAGCTGGGTTGTGATGGTTATAGCCGTTGCCGTTTTGTTGGTAAGATTTAGGAGTGAGAGATGGCACTTTTGCTGCTTTTTGTCGCTTGTGCTGTTAAAGAAAGGAGACGTCAACGAGAACTGCTGTGGTGGTGGTTTCTAAAGATATTTTTGTCGCCTAGCAATGTGTACGTTTATTAAAAAAACAAAACCTCGTATACTTAGTTTTTGTTATGTTTTGTTTTTCTTGTCGAATCTTTTACGGCATAACGATTATCTCGTTCAGGACTGGCGCACAATGAATTTATTGACGTCACGTCGTGCAATAATGAACAGCGTAGTTATTGTTTATTTTCTTATGTGCTGTCTCACCGACATTACATCTGTTCCCTCTATCTTAAAGCGTCCTCTGTTGATCAACATGCGATATTTCTGAGAGAGAACAGACAGATCTGACGTTGCTATGCGTTTTTTTCAACAAACGTACGATCTATTTTTGAGTGTGCGCACCTATCTTCAATCTCCAATCTTATTTTAAACTGCACAAACAGGTGTCCGTGAGCTATGTGTTTCGTTTTCCAACGTCATGTCAGTGAAACAATATTTTTTCAAGTACGGTGGTGACCCGGAGGCGTAGGTACCTACTGAAGGAGACAGATAAGTAAGCAATAACGAACACTTCTACACTCTACTTATAACCTTGCAAGCGTCACAGATTTTGAGCGTGGGTTATAACGTGTGCACCATAAACTTATCTAGCTGAAACGTTTTATTGCACATCACGCTGCGCTATGTAATGCGTTTGTTGGTTCGATCAAAGACCTCGACGTTTCGAGAAAGGGCCTTATTTTTGCGTGTCAAAATAAAACCTGATTAGTTTGTTTGAGTAAAGCATTAAAAATGATGGTTTTGTATGTAAGTAATGCACATGAAAACGTGACTTTATTTTGCGATATCAATCAGTTGTACAAACGAAAATTTGGCCAAAGTGATCGTTTAGTTCCTTTACAGAAGAATATTCAGATGTGTGTCAAGTGTTTGATGAAAGTATTCATTATTTAATCTTTAAGAGACGTATGATGAAGATCATGATAGTGCTACGCTATGGAAGCCATACTGGTATTGTTTGTGTGGTGTCGTAACGAGTTGTTCAGAATTATGTTCTTCACACTCTCCGCCTTAACAACTGGATTTCCAAGGGAGAGCACCCTATGGTTTTATTGACATCCCGTGGGTTGTCCTCCCCAGGTGGGGACGCCATTAAGGCCGCCCTTGAATAGCAGCACGTCATGTAAGGGGAAGGCACAGCCTGGGATAGGTCCAGGTACATTGGGATATTAGCGATCTTGAAAATTAGGCCGTACGACGTTGACCTCACGCTATGTGAAGTACACGATGTAGGAATATTTCTCTAGTTTGTTCAAATAAGATTGAATTTGTTGAGCTGTAATGCAAAATCAATGATGTGACAATATATTTTATTATAGAGCTGGAACGGCTATCCCATTTTTTCTTTGCTCACTATCAAACTCAGGATGTCCCCATGATTTGAAGTTGAAGCTCTACCTTTTCCTGTACGTTTTTGAATTCCATTTTTTGCTTCTCTGCAGCCCCCATTTCACTGTCACATTCACCGAGCGACGAAACGCAACATTTGCTATTGCCAGCGTTAATGGTGTTCCTTCGCTGAATTCTTGAATATTATATTTAATCAACATACTACCCACATCTTTTTCGCACAAAAATGAACAAAAACAACTCTAAAATATTTGAAAATCAAGTTCTTGTCACTATGTCATGCTAAAAAAAACGGCAAAGATTTGTTGCTAGGATTCAGCAACAGATGGCTGGCAGTGTAAGGGTTAAGGTGTCACGTCATGTGAACAGTAACCACAATTTCAATTGACTGAAGAGTTGGATATGTTGTTTGTCGCCTCTTCCTTTGATTTAGGACTTGGAATGTTTGTTTGCTTGGGCTTATCAATTCTACAAGCCCGTTGAGAACGAAACCACTCAAAGCCAGCTCTCATTGACGTGTCAGAAGGATTTTTTATGACCCCTCCCCCTTTGTTTCTCTTTCACTCTCTCTCTCTCTCTGAATCTCTCTCCCTATCTCGATCTCACTTATCTTTATTTATCTATCTATCCATCCATCCATCTACCCGCCCACCCATCCATCCATCTATCCATCCGTCTATCTCTATTCCTCTCTCTCTCTCTCTCTCTCTCTCTCTCTCTCTCTCTCTCTTTCTCTCTCTCTCTCTCTCTCTCTCTCTTTCTCTC
>JBDFRD010248349.1:0-11136 GCA_039654405.1 Bullina lineata
GGTAGGGAACTCACCAGTGCATGTGACCTGTACACAGTGTTAAACAACTTGAACAAATTGAACTAACTGATAACAGATGATAATCAATTTGTGAATTCAGATAAACAATGTGTAAGTTATCAATAGGACTCCTTTGAGACGAATAACACATGAAGACATCTCTGCTAATGAAATACAAATGGAAACATTTTTCCAAATTCTCTGGAGAGCCACATTCTCCTGATACACTACTTACATAAAATGAAGCCACATCTGAAACATTGGTCATCCTTCATTAATCTGTACTAGCAAACATTTGTATTCAGAAAAATTCACAATTTGCGTCATCTTTCGTTATTTTTCTTCTTTGAATTGTAGACAGTAATGTCAACTACACTTTCAAATTAATTTGTAGAATTATACACTTTTGACTTCCTCCCTTTATAAGTAGTTTCCATTATCTTTCTTTCTAGAACAATGGACTACTCCATGCAAAGTTATCTAACAGATTTAAAACGATTAAAAAAAAACTCTCTAATAATTCTTGCTGTCTCAAAAGCATTATTCAGCATGGTTAAGTGTGTTTCCAAGACTTGCGTTTACTCACACTCTGCCGAAAACAAGAGGCGCAGGAAGATTCAAGAAATTGTAAGCATGATTCATTGAATTTGCTTAGAAGTTACAATATTCCAGGAGGAGATTGGACGATCGAAAATTATAAAATAGTCTTTTTACATCTCGGACTCGAAAAGAGAAAGAAGACATAGAATTTTGCTTTTGATCCTTCATTTGAGGAGAGTTATTACGTAGAAAAAACCTGTTACATGTTCCCTGATCAACCAATGCTGCAAAGCATGGATGCGACAAAAAAAAAATACCCCCCCAAAAAAACAAAATCTAACTAAGGCATTCTTAAGTCTTTATAATTTTCTACAGATTTCTAAAATCAAGCAACAAGGAAACAGTTGTTTCTTTATATTACTCCTTAACTTTTTCACATCACATCACAGGACTATCATGCAGCGTGTTGCACATCCAATAGTTTGGGACTGTGAGCAGTGTGATGTTAAAAGGTTAACATGTGTAAATGTAAATGAATGCACATGATGCAAATCAACTATGACAAAAAGATTGTCCACCATTGTTTGTCTGCTTTTATACAATGTTTTCTCTTTACACACATATAATCCTGTTCTCATGTTGAAAGCACAGTCATCAATTTGATTTTTGAAGTTAATCACATTGCAGGGTAAACAAGTTTGAACAAATTTACAGTGAAGAACAAGACTAAAATGTTAACTTAAAACTTGATTTTTAAAAACCTTTCATAATTTTTCAACTAAAAATGCCATTTCCTTTTCTTCAGTTTGTAAACTTTTTTCGTGAAAAAAGATTTTTGCAAAATAAATTTGTAAAAAAAAGTTACCAGCGTTCACCACTCTTTGAAAAATATATGCATTTTGTTGTTTAACAGATAAATGTGTTGAAATATATTTGAGTGTGTACCGATGAAAATAAAAAAGGCTCACTTATAACTTTTCATATATAGGAATTATATTCTTCCTAACAAATATTATTATATACACTTAAATTTCAAATGTCTTTCATTTTTTTACGTTGCTAGATCATTTCCTTGAAACTGCTTTTGAAAATGGTCAAGTCAATCATGACTTCTGAAAACTGGAAACTTATTTTGAAAAAAGCATAACATATATTCAACAATAATGTGAAACGCCCCACCACGAGAAGTAGCACAGAATGTCGAGCCAACACACACAAATGGGGAAACTTGAATTTGTTAAGCCCTAATCATGTAAATTTCAGTCTATTTAAACCATAATCACAGAGAAATTGAAATAATACTCACACCCACAATTGCAGCGGCACTGAATTGGTCGACAAAATCATGGGGGCACTGAACTACTCACACAGGAATCATGAAGAAAGTCAGTTATAGCTAAGTCATGGGTGTACTGAATCAATCATACACCATAATCAGGGCGGTGGTGAATTGGTTGTACTACAATTACAGGGATACCGAATTGTCATACCATAATCATGAGGACACTGAATCATAGAGATACTGAATAGTCATATAACTCAATCCTGGGAGATTGTATTACCAAAATGAATCAGTCAAACTGTAGGCTCGAGATACCTAACTTCAGGGAATATCTTTCCAAGGTGTTAGGAAAACTATTGACTTCAGATGCATTTAAGTTTAACTTCACAATATCTTTCCAAAGCGTCAGAATTTTCACTTAAGAAATATTTGAGATAAAATGAGGCAAGATGAGCATTCCTTGATACAAAAAAAACTTTTTCAGATAAAACTTGAAATAAAATTATGATATTATTATTATTATAGTGATTAAAACCTGAATATGGCTGCTAAATCTCAATATTAAAAATAAGGACATCTGGTTGACAAGAATACAGTTAGTTAGATTCACAAATAAACATTGAAAAAGCTGAATGAGACATGGCAATTCAGTAAATTAAAACCACTTACCATGAACATTCTTTTACATACACATTGAAATATCAGTTCATGAACCATATGTGAACAATTCACAAAAAAAAAGTTAAGTATATTTGCTACTGATGGCAATGAGTTACTTTATTCATTGCCCTTTTATTTTTTACAACAATATTAAAATTGTACAAGTTTATACTTTTAAGACATTCTTTTCTTTGTTTCAAATCATACATCTTGCGTGTATGAAAACATTCCGTTTTTATATCACCACAGGAAAAATGAAAGCACATGTTGCATCAACTTTTTTTTGCCACTAAATCTGAAAAGCTCATCTCACACGTGTGGCGTTAAATCCAACTCAACTGTCCCCTCCATTCTCTGGCACAGAGACAATCACTTGCACAACATGATTCTTGGGTATCTTCGCATCCTCTATGCGTAACTTGTCATTGAGGAGGCGACCGGCAAAGAACCATCGCTGTCGGTGGGGTTCCACTCCAACCTGCATCTCTGCTACGCGTTTTTTGACTTTGAACACAGTGTCAGTGGAACAGACCTGAAGTTTGATATCGTGACTAAGATTGGAGAGGCGAAACTTGATGGGTTGTTCTATCCCAGGTGAAGCGTTGTTATCCGTGTCTGGAGCAGTGTCCGTCTCACTAGATTCTTCTATCAAATTGGCTGGGGCACTTAAGACGTAGTGTGGAAGCTGATAGCGGTTGCCAAGCTCATCATAGCAATCCATCAAGGTGCCTGCAAGAATAAAAATAAAAAAAATGTAAAAACTGAAATGTTCAAGGAATCATGCAACAAAACATGTTAAAACAGTTCTTAAATAAACAGTAATACCTGCTGACACAGCTTTCATCGATCTTTTCCATTTTTTTAAATGAGAAAACAGCTGAAACTGTAAATTGTAAAAGTTTATTTCTAAAAAATGTTTTTACTCATTCTGTTGAATTTAAAATTGAATGTGTAATGTGTATTTTCATGTCATCAATCAACAAGCAAAAAACACACACTAAATAAAAATAAATGAGCATTAAAAACTGGGCCACCACGAATCTGTTCTTCCCCATGTCACAGTGCATGGATCAAGGGAGTAGTTTTAGTTTATTACTTCATGGGAAAGTGGCACGGTGGCCGAATGGTTAGAAAGCTAGACTCCTAATCCAAGTGTCAAGGGTTCCAATCCGGGAGGTGACCGTGTTGAGTCCTTGGGAAAGACACTTTACACCATTTCTCCTCTCCCCACCTAGGCGCGAATTGGGTACCGGCATATATATTCTGCTGGGGAAGTAAACCTACGACAGACTAGCATCCTGTCTAGGAGATGATGTAAAATCCATCTGTTCCACTTCACACTACCAAAACCGGGATAAGCTCCAGCTCTATGGCCTCATAGGCTTTGAAGGAACTTTACTTTTTACTTGATGGGAAGTTTTTACACAAATCTTACAAAACTGATCAGTCATACCATATATGCAGTTTTTATGATAAATTTTAATGAAGAAACGCTTGTTAATGACATTAAGAATAAATTAATATGTCCAGATTTTTTTTAACAAAACACTTAGGATACACATTTCAGATTTAGTTTGTTTTTTTTAAATGTCTCAGAGTAGAGATTCTCATTTTGAAAACCTATCACGGATTTTTTGGAAGTAACTGACATTCCTCAGACAAACTTCACAATACAATAGACTAACACATCATGAGTCACGAATGATTAATACCCTTTAAAGTAGAACAACGCATTGCTACAGGAAGATAAAAACCATCTTAATTGTAAACTTCAAAAACAAAGATATATTGAGCAAAAAAGTAAATACCATGGGGTAAAGAGATATTTGCACCATCCACAATAGCCTGAGCAAGAGCGTGATCAGCTGTTTCCAGAGCGTACGAAGCAGCTTTTAGAGCATCCCAAATCTCCTTGCGACCGTCAAATGCCGGTGCCGTGTCCCAGAATTCATCTCTCTTGCTCTGAAGCTGTCCTTCTGTGAGGGGGACGTCACTCTTCCACTTGGGTTTCTCTGGCTTCAAAGGCTGATTCCTTCCAATGGAGACTTTTGGTGGGGAAAGGACAGAGACAAAATAAGCTTGAAAAGATGATGGTCACATATTTCTTATGCTACTGTTAAATAACAGCAATATACAGTGGTCTCCACCTAAGAGCCCGCCATTCTCGTGAAACGGTATTTTTTCTATATAATTCGTCCCTATAAGAGCCTTCGTTCAACACAAAATCCGCCTAAGAACACGGTCTTCTTACCTGACTGATTTTTTTTTTAGCCGCCGCCTAAATCACAAGAAACACTGTCATCCGCCCTGCCTTTCTTGTAGAGTTAGGCACTTGCCATGGTGGAAAGCAAAGTCACGCTCTCTCTGCCCCATCACTCCCCCCACCCCAGTTCGGCAGGCTAAGCCTATCCATTCTCATCGCCCGAAGCGTGTCCATTCAGCTCCATCCCCCATCCGCATCTTAGACCAGTCATAATTGGCTAGATCTACGCCTTGTCATTGTGTCCCGCACCTATTCTTTGAGTTAGATTTTATGGAAAGGAGCCCGCCAGCATCTTGCATTGTTTTGTGTAATGCAGACAGGGATAGTCTGGAAGCAAATAAGCATGATTTTGATCAGTGTTTAAAATTTAAGTAAGCCAATAACAGATTGATTTGGTCAGTGATGACGCTCCATCATTGTATAAGTGCCCCCCCTCCCCCAGTTGCATCGTTCAGTTCCAAACATCGTTTTTCTTTGAAATCCACCTAAGAGCCCACTCTGGCTAAGAACAGTCATTGTGTCTCCCGAGGGGCGGGTTCTTAAGCGGAGATCACTGTATAATATGTAGCTTGTCCATTTCAATATCTATTTTAGCATGCTTCAAATATTTAAAATTAAAATCTCAAAAGTACAACTCAGATACAATACATCAACGTATCTCAGTTATTGTAAAAAAAAAAAATAGTCCCACGTCCTGTTTTCCTTTATTTCTATGGAGTTCAGTTCACAATTCTCGGAAATGGCTTATTTGTTAAGCCTCAGGCAGCAGTTCTGGTGACTTGATACCAGTTACACGACATGCATCATCTCAGTTCCATCATGATGAATCATGGGAAATACACACACACATAATAATAATAAATTTCAATCAGAATTTATTTATAGAAATATGGGAGTGGGGTAGGATTGAATTATATGACTACTCAGTATCTCTATGATTCAGGTGTAAATGATTCAGTGTCCTCATGATTATGGTATGAAAATTCAGTATCCCTGCAATTGTAGTACGACTCAGCCATGCCCCATAAACCAGACTGTGGGATACAGTGTATTCAGTGTTGCGTAATGTTACTACATCCTTAGTTCTTACTGTACATGATTGTCTGCCTGTTATAAAAAAATATTATGTACTTTTCCCAAATCTGTCCAATACACAGGAACTATGCAATAGGAATCTATAATTGCTAGATTTAACATTTAATTCTTTGAAACCGCCAGTGTCCCAGTGTTTTTATTGGGTCATTTCCCTATATTTAAATAGTTGATTTTCATGACCGAAATTTGGATACAGTTGGAAAAAAGCACCGGTCTGTGGAATTTTGATATTGCATCAGAACTGCACTGTATTCAAACTTCAATGCAAGGACTTTATGTATATTATCCCATAATGTATGTGTTATCATTAGACCATGGCTAGAATTCTGTTCAATTAATGATTAATAAGACAATTAATAAGGCCTCCTACAATAATACCGATGTTTAGTGTAACTATTAGTATGGCAGACCACACTTATTATAAAAGAAAATATGAATGTAAAGAATTGATGGAGATAAAGAACACATTGATTTGCCCCAGTTTTTCTTTTTTTTTGTTTCAATTTCGAACGCATTTCAATAACAATGTACAATCAGTAACGAACTGACTGATGAAGTGAACTAATCGTCGTGCCTCACAAACTGGATTCCTCACCCGCCAAAAACATGCGCAGACCCAGCCAAGTGCGTGATCAAGCCTTTGCATGATAGGCCTATGGTAGAGGCCGAATATTTTCGCGGCTGACGAAATAGATTTCATCAATCGCCGTGCTATTTTCTCTGCTTTTGTCTATCTTCCTGCCTTATGCTTTCCAACAATTCTATAGGCCTATGATCCAATAACCTCAGTAATTGCCATGGCTTCTAAAAAATGACCTGACGTCAGTATTGCAACCACCACGGAGTCCAAAAAAATGCATTCACATTGTGTTCAACACATCACATAAAAGTTTGATTTCATAGTGTCAGCTAGAAGCAATGATGGCGTTGACCGGAATTGTGACGTTAAAAGTCACCTAGCAATGCCATGCTTAGTGTAAAATGGCACGTACAAGCTGCTCTTGTGCAATTTTGAGTGGTGTGGAAAATTAGCATTTTACAACTTAATTACTAATAAAAAGTCTACAAAACCTCTTATTTTCTGAAAGCAAATAAACTGAAAACGTAGTTTATGGTATTACTTTTTTTACTTGTAAGATATGAATGAAAACATCTTTCAAATGGTCTTCTTCCATTCTTCCTCCTGTAACAGTAAAATGCAATGAAGATACGGCTCCATCAAAGTCAGAGTCTATTTTTTCAATTCCATAAAATTCAATGTCAGCCAGCAGATGAATTCCTTATATGTCAAGACAAACACTGCTTTGGTCCTCCATTCTACAAGTGGTGAGGATGATAATAAACAGCAGCGATGCAAAAGCAAAAACAAAGTAAGCAGGTCAACTGTTCTGAGTAGGCCTAGATTTACACAAGCAAACAGTAGACTCACACAAAGCCCGACAAAGCACTTGGAAAACATCGTTAAAAGGCACTAAATGTGGACATAAACCCACCAAAAAGACATACAGGAATTTCATTGGTTGATATTTCTAGATTGTGATACATCCACTATATTTAGCAATGAGAAATTTTCCATTGAAGAGGGTCAGGGTCGAAAACATTAAACATTTGCGGTGACTCCTAGATGGTCGCGCGAGAACATTGGTCTAGGTTCTTCGTACGACCCGAAGTTCTCACACATTGAACTACATTTTGTGAGCTTCCAGGGTTAATAAATGTAACATGGTGTCCCATTTAAATGAAAAAAAAAATTCTTTGTTCCTTCTTAATTAAACAATAAGAAGAATATATGTTACCTTTTGCCAAACCTATCTAGATCTATTATACAGTAGAGTCCAGTTATCTTGAACACCGAAATCTCGAATTCAAGGATATGTCGAACATAATTCTTGGCCCCGTTTAAGCCCTTATCTTTTCTTTGTATTGACGACACGAGATTCTCGAACCAATCCACGTGATTGTTCGACTTTGCCCTTAGATTTTTATCGACAGAAAAGGCTTTTTATTCAGGCGGTTAGCCCACCTTTCGACAAGCCACGCACGTAGCGCAGCATTCGCTTGGAACGAGTGGGTCGGTAGTGTTGGGAGCGCACTGGGGGAGGAAGGGAAGCGCAGGTGGGGGGAGGGAGGGTGGTTAAGTGTGAAGGCGGTGCGGCATTGTGTGACATCTTTTGTTGGCCTAGCCAGTGTAATGTGCAGAAGTGGGCCTACTTTCGCACTGTGTCACACGACTTACTGCTCACAAGTAATATCGACGATTCATCAGTCCACTCCACCATGGCAGAAAAGAGAAAATGAAACTGTCTAACGTTAGAAAAGAAACTTGAGATTCTAGCTCTCATCGATCAAAAAACACACATAGCAAAACTGTAATTTGTAAACAGTTTGAAATACCAATGTCAACATCGTCAACTTTCACCAAAAATCGGGACAAAATCAACAGTATTAGCGAGGGATGCTAACTAAACAGAAAGAATCTAAGCAATGCACGGTAAAGCCTGACCCTATTGAGAAGGCTTTGTTTGGTTTCAACAGCCCGGGCCATGTTCAATAACCGTCCTTGTTTGTTTGTTTTTTTTATTTATTTCTCTCTATTACAAGTGTCTCACGGAAATAACGAATTACGGATATCTTCAACACTATTTCCAATCCCCGATGAGTTCGAGTTTTCCGTGCTGGACTGTAATATCATGATCCTCCCCCACCCACTTCTGTATCTAAATAATATGCCTATATCCAAATTCATTTCACAATTAATTATTATTTATCCTTGTTTCCTGTGACCTAGTATCACTCCTCTGTTGTTATAAACAGTATAAATCAAAATTTAATGACATTTCACTGCCACACTGCACATCAGATCCTAACAATGTCAGTGCTTTTGTCGAAGTGTGAAATTTCAAATACTGTTACTCATGGATTTATAATGATAGACCTACTAACCTACTTCTAATAAAAACAGATCCAATTCATAATATTTTTATTGTAAAACGTAATACTAATAGATCTACATAATAACAATAGACTGAATATAGAGATCTGGAACAAATTATTTGCATGGTAAAGATCTAACTGAAGTAAAACAATAATATGCCCAATGTTATAATCATGCCTTGTCAAAGAACATACCCTTTGGGGTTAGGTCTAACTATACACACAACAAAAGGGAGCATAAATCGCATGTTGTTATCACATTACGAGTGATGATGCCATGCTGATTGTTGATGCGATGGCGATGTTGATGTTGTTATCCTTACCGTGTTGAACCATTCCAGTGACGTCTGATGACTCCCCAGAGGGTGGGCCATTGTCTCGCTGGGACCCAATGCACCCACCCATTCTTGTGTTAATTGCTTTATCTTTTATTCTCTTCCTTGAGAGAAAAGGTATAAGATATTACCGAAGTCGTCATAGATCTCGATAAGCTATCTCCAGCTCAGCTGCAAACAAAATGCTTTGTTCCTGTTTGTGCACTACGTCATAAGAAACGGGGTCGGCGAGGGTTTGTGAAATCGAGTAAAAAGTAGTCGGGTGGGGGTTACTTTGGTCGATACTCAAGTGATGGTACAGGTAGGAAGGAATTCCATGATACAGTCGAGGGAGAAAATAACACACTAGCCTTGGCATTGCCTGGGCCTATGTCAGATTTAATTGTAACGTTGACTGTAACAGACTGTAACATGCAATTACTTCCTGCATGTGACAGTAATTGTTAGCCGTACAGAATCTGAAAAAAGTTATTATTAAATGGGATGCAAAATAAAAAAAATATTACTGTCACTGTCGCAATGAGAATAATTCACGCACGTATCTAACAATATTATTATCATAAAGAGCTATGTGAGAGTTCCCCTAAAGTACATGTACCAACACAATACACAACCAGCGATAATTTTGGTTTTGTTTAATGTTGTTACTTTGAGACAGCTGTTGTTATGTGTGTGACTAATTTTCCTCAATTGTTCCACATATTTGCAGCGTCCGCGCATTTGTCACACTAGTCACAGTCACGAGTAGGCCAAAGATAGTTTTCCATTATGACAACACAATGCAGAAGCAGCATAGCTTTCTTTTAATCCCCAACCCTTCCAATTTTTTTCTCCCTTTTTTTCTTTTCATTGGTTGCTCTCTCGTGTCTACCATTCCTACTATATCTTCAAGTTACGAAGCTTTTTGTTGTTTTTTTGTTGTTGTTTTTTTGCTTACAATTCTTCCCCGCACTTTTTCCAGTTCTGTTTCTATCTTTTGCTGTCTTACTCTCACCCCACCCATCCCCCTTTTCAATCCCTTATTTTCCTTCTTAGTTTAAATTCCATTCTGCTGTCTGTCATCCTGAGGGACACGACAGGGGGAAAGCAAAGTTCTCTTTGGCTCTATTTTGTCTTGTCTAACAGTCTAAGTCTAGTCTAAGTAAGCTTGTCAACCCATAGTAGTCAATACAGATAAAGAAGCTATGCCAAAGAATACACAAAAAAAAAAAACCGGCGCTCGACATTTCTGTCTTCTAGGAAAATCCATTGCCTGCCTACTGATGAGGACATGTCTCTAGATCTGGATTGTATGATGATGTGATTTGATGCAGCTTGGGTATAGCTTGATAATTTTGTTTGAAATGAACCCCTGAAGACAGAAATGTCGAGCGTTGGTTTGTTTTTGTATTCTTTGGGATAGCTCCATTTATTTGTTTTGTTTGTTTGTTTTATTGATCACTTTGCATTTTTTTTACTTCCCTGCAGCATCCATCTAGTTTTTATCAACCCATAGTTGCTTCGATAGGGTAGCGTGGTGGTGGAATTGTTAGAGCGTTGGACTCCTAATCCAAGGGTCCAGGGTTGGAATCCAGGAGGTGACCGTTATTATGTCCTTGGGAAAGACCGTTTTTCCTCTCCCCACCCAGGTGCAAATTGGGTGCCGGCATATTCTGCCAGGGAAGTAAGCCTACGACAGACTAGCGTCCTCTCTAGGAGATGAAATAAAAAACATCTGTTCCACTTCACGCTACCGAAACCGGGATATAAGCTCCGGTTATATGGGCCTCATAGGCCTTGAAGGAACTTTACTTTAAACTTGCTTCAATTAGGAAACCGCGAATAGAGGTACCTAAAACCTCTAGTTCAGTTTGAGGTTGGATCAGAGATTTTAGTTTCCTGAGGACAGCATTTCGTGGGCTACCTTAGAAAATGCATTTCTCATTATTCAATGGTGTGACTGGGAGGGCGAGAACTGGAGAGAGAGAGAGAGAGAGAGAGAGAGAGAGAGAGAGAGAGAGAGAGAGAGAGAGAGAGAGAGAGAGAGA
>JBDFRD010248460.1:0-11135 GCA_039654405.1 Bullina lineata
AGATAGATAGATAGATAGATAGATAGATAGATAGATAGATAGATAGATAGATAGATAGATAGATAGATAGATAGGTGTAAAACTCGGTCTGCGGGTGGATTAGGTTTGCAATATGTCCCTGAAAGTGATTTTAAAATAGCAATGCCATACGCGTACTTAGTTTAGAGAATTCTGAAGAAAAAAGCAACTGACGTACAGTTACAAAAATGTCCAATTAATTTGAAGCTACAGTATCCTCCCCAGATCCTTTTCGACAACTTGAGGCCAGGGGATTCAAAGTCGAGTGCGTGAGCGGTTTGTGCGCTGGGGGCGAGGGTGGTACATGAGTTATAAACGTGCATGCCACTTGACAAGCGGTGCTCGCGAGAGACAAAGGAGGTACAAAATCATTCGAATAAACAGAGACGTCGAGGAAAAAAAAGCAAAATAAAACAAAAAAGAGTCTCCGACCAAATGAAGGGCTTTTGTGAGCATGGGATCACGCGGTTTGTCCATCGATTCCTCCAAGGCGTCTCAGAGAGGAGGCTTTAATTACGAGCGCCTGTGAGAAAACAACATTTTGAGACAGCCACAAAGTCAACACAGGGGCAACATGTCGGAGACGTGGGCGCACGGCCGGCTCCAGAACCTGGAACTGAACAAACAGAAGAACAGAACACTTGTAACGTGAGCCGCCTGGCAACGCGCCTGCTTGCAGTTTTTTTGTTTTGTTTTGTTTTTTTACTGCAGCAGTTGTGACTTCTCCGCCAGCAAGTCAGGAGCTGCTTTGTACTGTAATGACCTTTTTTCGTAAATTATAAATACATAAATAAATTCATTCATTCATTCATTCATTCATAATTAAGTAAATAGATAAAAAATCAAAAGCATTGATTGATCAATAAAATAAGTACGTTAATAAATAAATAGATGGATGGATGGATGGAAGTATTGGAAGGATGGAAGGACGAGCAGGCAGGCAGGCATGCAGGTAAGTACGTGTGTAAAGAGGTTAACAGTGTCAGAGCATTGCCGCCAAATTTAGTTTTAAAATTGCTTTCCCCCTGTTCTCCCATTGCTTCCCCCATTTGTTTTCGCCCACTCAACAAACTGATCGCTCCTCTGTATTTATCATCAAAGTCGATTTACCCCACCATGCAGGTGACACTTACTCACCTGTTCAATACAAGCGTAGCAAGAAAAGGTAATGGGATATGGCAGCGGGCAGCGCACACCGTGGAGATGGTGAAAGGAAAGATGTACGCACGGGGCCGGGGCAAGGGGGATTGTGTTTCTACAACGTCGGCTTTCAAGTCGGTTTAGGCGGGGTCAGATATCGCCGATGAGACACGCTGTTAGCCTCTGTTGCAGCAATGCGGATTTTGTGCTACTGGGTGCTCACAGGAGAATTGAGTACGATTCAGTTTGTCTAAGGTGATACGAAGCTGTGCCCATGTTAATGCATAGTATAACGTTAGACGAACCTGGGCCGGGATTCAGAGCAGTTACTACGTTGATTACCCCCCCCCCCTAAAACACACACACACACACAGACACATACATCCACATGCACTATCACACACATATACACAAATATGCACTTACACACATGCACACACACACACACACACACACACACACACACATGCAGACAATGACTTCCATGTTTTTTTTAGTAGTAAGGCATTCTGACACACATGCAGTCAGTCAGTTTCTTATCCTTCAAGTGTCTTTAACAAAGAGATATATTTGTTCAAACTCCATTAATATAGTAACTTAATAAAGGCAGAGAAAAGGATCGTGTTAAAATGCTAGCAGGCAGCACTTTTAAAAACAGATGCTGAGCAACATACATGTTGGAGCATTGAGAGTGAGTTATGAATGGTATGACATGCTGGGGCATATATGAATATAAGGAGTATCAGCCTGCACTAGTAGTGATTTGGTATCTTCATTTTATATAAACATTTTTACATGTTCATAAAGAAATTAATCCTATAATCTGCTCCATCCAGAGGATTGTGAAGCTAAAGATGTGGTTGTGGAGATTGAAAGGTCAAGAACAAAAAAGCCATTCTTGGGTGGTTTTAGGAATAAGAATTCAGGCCTAGAGTTTCATAATGCATCGGCACAAACTGTGCAGAAACCACGACCTCCTCCAACCTCTGAGAGATTCTGCCGTGACACTCAGACATGCGAACAAAAGAATATGGTAAGTTTGTTTGTTTACAACAATAGCAGAGGAAAGAAAAAAACTTTACTAGTACATGTAATTAACATAGAAAGAAAGATATCTAACCTTCACTGAAGGAAGTAGGAAATGTCAGGACAGGGTGGCCTGGAAAGGGATCATTACAACAAACCCATACACCGAAAGGTAGAGCTGGGGACAGATAAAGTAAGTAATTAATATAACACCCATGTCTTTACTGAAATATTATTTTTTAATCAAGTTCTTTAGACTAATTTTTTTAAAAATGTTTTTTCACTAAGATTCAGCTACAGATAGCTGGCAGTGAAAGGGTTAACAGATGAGACTAGACAAACTCGTACAAACAGTTGCAACTTTTTTCTGAACAAAATGTTATGCTGATACCCAACAACAGGGGGAAAAAAAGGTGTAATGTGTGTTTACTAAATATATATTATCCTTAGGCCCTAACAGCCAGGATATATACCTAGAACCATGTGGTAACAAGTGTGGCAGCCTTACCACGATTTAAAAAAAAATTTTGAGAAAAACAAAAAAAACCCAGATTTTTCACTCTACTTGAATTTGAGATAAATTTGATGAAATGAAATACTGAACTGAAGTATTGAATTCTTTTGTCTCAGCGTCAACAAACAACGAATACTACCAGCACTCAGATGACAGGTGTTGGGGTGTATGTGAGCAACACTGAGGATACATTGATTACTCCGGGGAAATACTTCTCCGCTGATGATTACTGGGGCAGGGTCTTGAGAAATGTAAGTTTGATGAAATTACAAAAAAAAAATGGAGAAAAATATGGGATGAAAGATTGTGAGAGATAAAAACGTTGACAAATTGATAAGAGAAAGAGACTTTTGTGATTTTGCATAATGCAACACAAAACTTAAATGTTTGCTTTTTTGTGTACTTAAAATCTGCCCTTTTGGGGTTTTTTAAGCAAATTTGGAACCAAGTCATTTATAATTCATTTTATTTTTATTCATAATGAAAAGTACATTAACTTTTTGTCTTAAATTAACAGGTGGTTATCTTACAAAAATATTATCGGCGCTGGCTAGCAAAGCGTTATGTGAAGAAACTGAAGGAAGACAAGGCCAAGAGGTTGGAATGGGAGAGGCAGGAGGAGCTGCGCAAGAAAAAGGAGAAGGAAGAGCGTATCAAGAGAGAGTATGCTCGCAGAATCAATCCCAAGACAAAGGCGGATTTCGACATGCTTCTCAACTGCTTGGAGAGTAAGTGTTACGCTTTATAGCAATTCTGAGCAGATCTCCAATATGAACTAGAGCACTTTATTTGAAAAGAAATGCTGTTGAATATTTTGTATGATGTTAGCTTGGAGATTTCTTTAGATTCTGTCTCAGCAGTTATGAAAGTCATAAATGGATAATGGTATAATATGATTTAATTTCTAACTATCATTTATTCATAGTGGCTATGAGTTGAGATAAAAGCAAAAAAAAAAACAAGGCATTCATTTCCGTACAGCATAGAGCTTTTTGAAAATTAGAATACAGTACAAATGATAGTGTGTAATTGAGAAAATGAAATTAGCATCCATTTTTTCTTGTGCAATTCTTTCTGTATTTTCCACCTGTGCTACCTTTGTATGCCCAGTCTTAATGTCATAAGAGGAATTAAAATCTCCCTGCAGAATGGCGTCAGGAGGAAATGGAGAGGATAGATTCTACCCTGACCGGAGCAGAACGTAAAGCAGCGTTGTGCATGCTGCTTGACCAAGAGACAGAGCTTCTGTCAGCCATTGAGAGGCACAAGAATGAGGCCAATCTGGACAATCGTGACAAACGCATCATGCAGTTCTTGGACAAGGTGAACCTGTCACTTGATGAAATATTGCCTTTATTCCCCGTGTTTCATGTTTTTCATAAGTCAGGAAAAAATATCTTATCATGCTCTTTGTTCAGGCAAAGTGTCAAAGATTCTATTTTCTTTTTATTACTTATTTCAGTGATTTTTTTTGCTTTAACTAAATACTGGGTGGTGGTAGTGGGAGAGGGGGTGGTTCATGTAGATTCAAACTTTTTATCTGAAATTAGTTGTGTGTTCTATGCTGTTAATAATGAACACAGATTTACAAACCTTTTAATTTCAGTTTATGTCAAATATGCACTGGCTATCATTATATATTGTTGTGCTTTGATTGCTTAAAGAAAGCAGAAATAATGTGTTGCAATGACGAAACCTGTTCTTTTTTTCTTTCATCTTCATCCAAATTTCACAGGAATTCAAATTAATGTTTCAAAGAAAAAATGTTAAATTATTCTGATCTTTTATTAGTCCAAACCTCATCACAGAAAGAGCAAGGACCACACTCATCTTATTTTTTTCCTGCTCTTTTTGTAGGCTGCTGCAGCCAAGAAGTGGCAGGGTCATGATGGCAAACTGACGTATATGGATACGCCTTTCACTATACGTGCCAAGGAGTTGCGTGACATCTACAACAGCATCAACATGAAGTACCTCACTCAAGATGAACGACTGGATGTGCTGCTCACGCTCAAACACACTGTCAAGGTAGGATCTAAACCCAAGATCATGTGCAGGTTGAACCTCATTTGTAGCATTCCTGTCACTCTTCTTAGGATGCGGTGGCCAAATGGGTAGAGCGTTGAATTTGTAATCCAAGGGTCCTGGGTTAAAAATCTGGGAGGTGACCTTTTTGTGTCCTTGGGAAAGACACTTTATACTATTTTTCCTCTCCCCGGTGTGAATTGGGTACCGGCATATTCTGCTGGGGAAGTAAACCTATGACAGACTGACGTCCTGTCTATGAGATGAAGTAAAAATCATCTGTTCCGCTTCACGCGACCGAAACCGAGATAAGCTCCGGCCCTATGGGCCTCATTGACCTTGAAGGAACTTGTCAGTCTTCTTAATACCATGTTTGCTGTTATTTGTCTTTGAATGAAACTTTGATGAAGTCATCATGTTTGCTACTCTCTGTTTTTTGGTGAAAACACTAATGCTGAGTTTTCCATTCTTGTCTCAGGTGCTTTTTGTCCTCATATGTTTTCAGTTCTCTTTCTTTAGGTAGTCATGTTGATGAAAGTGAAAGCATCCACCAAAAAAGAAGAAAAAAGGAGACAATAATTGCTTCTTTTTCTTCATTTTATTGCTTCTCTATTCAGTTGGAATCTGATTTCATTACTTACTTACTTAGGCCCGTCACACCAGTTGGCGCATAGGCCATCAAGGACTACTCGCCTTTGCACTCTGCTCTGAGCTGTTCTAACTATCCCACTCCAGTTGGTCCCCAGCCTCATTCACTTTCTCTGATATAATCAATAAGTTTGTGAATATATATCTGTTCTTTGCTTACACTTGGCAGTGTTGGGATTAGTGAAATGACAAGGTTTTGTTATCATTGCTGTGTTCCAGGAACACGACTGTAAGCTGACCCAGGAGATCATTGAGCTCATCGACAGGGAAGCCGACTTACTGATGCGGGGAGTTAAGGAAGGCAACCTGACAGGTCTGCGGAAAAGAATTTCTACCTTATTCCTGCAGTACATCAAGACACCAACATTCAACCCCGAGGCTGCGAAACTTCTGAAGGTGAGAAAGTCTGAGAAAATATTGGTTTAGGTGCTGTATGAATTTTTACGTGTTATGAATATATGCATTAATTATTCTGTTTTATTTGTTGCATTTATTTGCAATTTAAATTTTTATTTTATTTTACACTTCAGATATTATATATCATGTGTATGTGTGTGTCAATTAATTTTTATTTAATTCTTGGTATGTTTTTTTTTCCTATATTGATTCATGAGCCTAAAACAGTGGGAGATATTACCTTTGTCACTGTCAGCAAAATTGATTAATTGTGTGTAGTTCAATACGCATTGCATGTTATTCTCAGTTAATGTTATCATAGCATATCATCATCATCATCATCATCATCATCATTGCCCCTCATCCTTATCAGGGTATAGGCCACACACAAGGGATTTCCACTTTATTCTGCGCTGGAATAACTTTGCCTGTTCTGACCATGTTTGTCCTGTTCCTTCTTTGTCTCTCTCCACACATCTTCTCCATGTTTCCCTTGGCCTTCACCGTTTTTGGGTTCCTTGGGGATTCTATTGCAGTGCCTGTCTGGTGATGCTACCTGGTGTATATGAAATCACAATATTGATTGTGTTACCCAAACTATTCTCTTTCTCCCTCCTTTTATTAGGTGCCTCAAGATCCGAGCACTCTCCGCCAGAACATCAACTACTGCCTCAGCTGTGGTAACTACCTTCCATCCACTGAGTTCTTTATCACCTCGAACTCAAGGAATGTCGGTCGCTGCCGCAACTGCGTGAAGATCGAGAACGACGGCCGGCAGCGAGAGGACCATACTTATTACCGTGTGATGCTGAAGGCTCTGCGCAAGTCAGAGGAGGCGATGCAGGACGGAAGCAGTTTGTGCTTCTTGTTGCAGGTTGGTTTGTGCTTCTTTCCTTAACCCTTCGCTGCAATGTTGATGGAGGACTTGTTTGCTCTGTAGACGTCGGGCTTACGTGTTTTTTTTTCTTGATTGCTTAGCCTGAGAACACTTTTTAGTAAAGTGAGTAATATCCCTTGTCAGTAAAATAATAGTTAAGTCATTCTGTTTCTATGATACATAAGGATTTCTTTTTTCAGTCAGTGTGAAGGCGAAGATGTGTGTTAATTCCTCGATTTTAGAAATTTGTCTTTCTAACTTCATATGGGGACTTTCATCTAACAGGAGAATGACCTGCGCTACCTAGTGGAGAATATTTGGAGCAACCAGAGCGTACTAAGTGCCTGGGATGACCTGTATGACCTGGTGTTGGTGAGATGGGACAAGCACCAGGAGTGGTCTCCTTGGAACTGTATATTACTCACTCACGACGAGGCTGAAGCTCACAAGAAACTCTTCAGTTTGGAGGAGGTAAGCTAACACTGTACTAGGGATATTTAGGAATAATGCAGCTTCTTCTTCCTCTTCTTCAAGTGTCCGGTCTGGTCTTGCAGACATCGACGATCATGGCTCTCTATTCTTCTATGTTCTCGGTCTTTCTCATGAGCTTATTGTTGGTGCCCTCTTTATTCGTTGCAAATTTGTTTAAACTGTCTGTGAATTTTGTGCGTTGTCTTCCTCTGCTCTTGTTTCCACATATTTTGCCACATGCAGGAAGCATGTTGATACTAAGTTATCATTTTAAATATTATTAATAAGAGAACCATCTACTTTATAAAATACAAACAATCCAATCATGTAAACCAATACTTGTTTCTTAATTACAAGAAAAAGTCATTATCAGAAGTTTTTTTTAAGCATAAAGCTTCATCACTTATAATGTTTCAACGTAGAAAACACATCTGTAGCAATGCTATGTTAGAAATGAAGAGATAAGTGCTTCTTTATTAGTTACAGAGAAAAATGTCATTTTTTAAGAGATGAAAACAGATAGTTGCGTTGTGCTTAGACATGTAAATTATTTTGTAAAGGTATTTTGCTGCATTTCAAGGGTAAAGTCCAAAATTTTCTGACTCACATCTTTGTGCGATATTTGCATTCATTATATATTTCTCTTTTTTTCTTTCTCCTTCATCTCATCATCTAGGGCTATGGTCAGGTCTTTATTCACAAGGTCACCCAGAAACACAATTTGGCTCGTAACTATTTCTCCCGCTTGCCTGGCATGTCTGAACAACTGCGGCAGAAGCTGGGCAGTCGAGAACTGGCGACCAAAACTGGCCCCGCCGTAGCTGGACACTCTGTAGCAACTAAGGCCCAGAAAGTCTGAGGACAAACATGCTAAGGACAGCACCATAGAGTATTTATTGCTTACAAAACAAGCAGAAATCAAATAGAATTTAAAGTGATTTTTGAAAATATGATAATGTGCTGTGGTAAGTTTGTGCATAGAATGAATGCACAATGATTTGGACTTGAAATAAATTATTTTGTCGAAAGAAAAAACCTGTTGATCTTGCGGGTTCTATCAGTATTCATGAATAAAAAAAAAACTTTTCAATGTATATACTTTAGTTTCATACACTGTTTCCTTCATGCTATGATTTTGATCCTCTGAAATTCCCGAGTTCAGGAGTTGTGCATTCTAGACATAATAAATACTTATAGTGTCATTTATTAGCTCATTTTTCCAGTTCCTGAATTTGAAAGATGACTAATAGTGGAATCCATTCTGGATGTGCATGAATGGCTGTTTATTGTGTAAAGATTCTGTCGGGGAGACTTCTTTAACCCTTTCACTGCCAGCTACCTGTCACAAAATCGTAGAAAAAAATCGATTTCTTTTTTTAATGAAATAGAAGAGCTCGGTTAAAAAAGAAAAGAAAACAATTTCAGTTTTCTTTTTGTTCATTTTAGTGCGGAAAAAGGTGGATGTTATGTTAATTAATATTACAGACTGAAATTAGGATCCATCGAGTAACAGACATTGCTTTTCGTCGATCAGTGAATTGGCAGTGAAAGGGTTAAGTTCCCTATTTTCACTTGAAATTTATGTAATCTTTTAACAAGAAGTTCAGGCTCAGTAAGTAGCTGATCATGAAGAACAGAGTGCGTATTAAGAAGGTCTTCTCTAGACTGAGATGGGGAATGTCATGCAATGCCTTCTCTGACTTAAGTAACTTGCATATAACACTAATATAAGAAGTGTAAAAAAAATTACTTTTTCATAATTGTAGCCTATGTGAATAATGGACTGTACAAACACTTTTGGAAGCAAGCGTGGGAGGGATTAAAATCTTTGACAGCACGCATGAGCTTGTAGTGGGAGGGACTAAAATCTTTGACAGCATGCATGAACTTGTAGTGGGAGGGACTAAAATCTTTGACAGCACGCATGAACTTGTAGTGGGAGGGACTAAAATCTTTGACAGCACGCATGAGCTTGTAGTGGGAGGGACTAAAATCTTTGACAGCACGCATGAACTTGTGATATATGTAATGAATGACTGATTACTGTGCCTTTTTGTATATTTATATATACCTGGAAGCATCTGGGTTTAGGTTTAATACCTAGGTTACACCTAGCCATTTTTAAATAATTCTGGTAAGAGCAAATATTGTGAAACAGTAACACCCAACTTGAATTTATTATTTTGAATGCACACTACATTTTATGGGTGTCATTTTTTATTTAAAAAAAAAAATGCAATTTTATGAGGACTTTCTATCAGGTATTTTCGATGATTGTATAGAAAATTCTCAATTTTAGTTTCGACTCATCTTGAGTGAGAGTGTGTCTTGACTTTATCCTTTTGGGATGAGTTCCTTTCTGTGTGGGGTATTTTTGTTTAGTTTTATAAATGGACAAATTCTTCTTGTGACTAAAATAAGAAATATACTTGCTCTTACATGACAAACAAGAGAATTTGGAACTGATACAAGATTTAGATTTCTTTATTTAATCTAATTCTACTGATTTTAATCAGCAATGAAATAGCCACAAATGTGCTTTAAAAAAATCTTGAACAAATGTAAAGGAATAAAATTGTGGATGAACAGTTCAATAAAAATGTCAATTGGATGCTTCACCTTGTGTTTTCTCTTAAAACAATTCAAAGCACTGTGATGAAATTACACATTTTTGGAGTGAAAAATACATCACTTAGTTTTGGTAAGAGACGCCTTGGTTCATTCATGTTATTGAACTTGTGTTCAAGAGTGACATTATACAGGCTTTGTGATTACTTCTTGCAGCAGCTGATAACAGTTTGGAAACAACTACATGACAGGTGAATTTCACATAAGATGGGTTGGAAGAAGTCCGAGACCTTAAAAGAATTAGAATGGATGCCTTGTTTCTCTTTTGTTTCTAGGGATACATTGTTTTCTTTCTATTTGGCCTCAATCAGAAATGCATAACCCATAATATACACTCCCAGCCAAAAGAAAGTATACATGACACTTCACAGAAAGCTACACCAACAAAGTCGGAGACTGAAAATAATTATTTTGTTTAGAAACTTAACAAACTCTGTGGCTGGCAAACTCGCGACCTCCTCTCTTCATTTGGTGTCAAAAGACAATAATTTATTCAACCCTTTCTTTACCGATGCATCGAAATGGGTCATTTCCCGTTACTACATGTACCAGTAATGACCGATGCGTCAAAATGGGTTGTTTTCTACCCGCCACAAGGTCAACGCACCTTAGTCACTTAGTAACTATAGAAGACGTCATTCATTAATGAATAACAGCTTGGCTTTCCCAGACTTACAAACCAACTATATGCAGTGAAATGTTCACGTTTATGGGAACTTGGAAGGGAACTGTGTATCATTGATCAACTTCCATCAACAATGATCTGTCCATTCATATTTGTTCTGCGAACAGCCACAGATTATCGTGAATGTGTGCATTGCTGATGTGTAAGTTCAGTGTTTCATGGTCATCTTTTTTGTTCTTTTACCTTTTTAAAAGAAAAAAGAAAAAATGCTATCATCACCTGTAAAGGTATTACACATTCAGCACAAGTGGAGTGCCTACACTCATGTTAAAAATTTACAAAGATCCGTTAACATTTACGTCTTCTAAGATCATTTCTATGAAGGTATTGCAAAGTAACCTGAGTGAGTGTAAACATTTCGGTGAAATATGGGGGTCATCTGGCCTTGAGGAAGGTACAGTAAGGTAAAGAGATGATTAAGTGGGTCACATGTCAACACCTTGTGTGCCTTTCTGCTGCATTCAACTTGCCCATTTACTTGACTGGAAGGAAACCAACCGGATCTTTCTGACTAACACTAACAGAGCTACCCAACTGCCCCATTCACACAAGATGTCGTCACTAGTATTCTTGATAACAAGCTAAAAATGAAAGTGGCTTTAATAGAACACTGGTACATCACTTGAGCCTGGATTACAGAGAGAGAGAGAGAGAGAGAGAGAGAGAGAGAGAGAGAGAGAGAGAGAGAGAGAGAGAGAGAGAGAGAG
>JBDFRD010248569.1:0-12143 GCA_039654405.1 Bullina lineata
GAGAGGGAAAGAGGGAGGTGTGGGGATTTGGAGGGGGGGACGGGGAGGGCAATGTGAATGTTTCTATGTATATGAAGTGAATACCAACAATGTTAATGGATAACGATTTTTGCGGCAACTTGTCTTTTAAATTACTTTCACTGTCAAATTTCTTTTTATATTTAAAAGACAGACTTTAAAAACCATTACTATTTTATTTCCAATATTGGGAGTTTTTAATTTTGGAACAAAAAAAAAAAAGAAATCATAGAAAATATTCATCATTCAATACATTTGATTTCTTCGTAGTATTACTGAGCACTTTACATGTATTTGCTTTATTTAAGATCTAGAACTCAGGGTCCTAATCTTCACACTGCACTTCTCATGATTTTGTTGCGTGATTTTGCAATTTACTCTTGATCAGAGTTTAACTTCAGTGCAGAACATTGTTCTAGATTGCACAAGTAGCGTTTATTTAACAAATTGTTTCTCTGTGCCGTTGAATCAAAATTACTGATCTATTGTAACAAAACTGCTGGGGTTTTGATAGATTTTTTTTCTTTGGGTTTTTTTTGCGATTGCTTTAGTTTTTCTCACACTGTAAGAGGTGTTTTATTATTGCAGCCACATAAACCAAGTCAATAACAGATAAAACATTTGGGAATAGCTTAAGTTCTGTGCTTTGACGGTCTCAAGTTGTAGCATATATAGAGATCAAATTGCACTGCCTAGATTGCACAATAATCCCAACATTTTACTTGTACATGCAAGGTTCAATTAAGTACATCTTGAAAATGAGCTTTGGGATCACTTACAAGCAAGTTTATTTGTTTTTTGATAAAGTCTTTTATCCCAAGAAAAACTGTTTTTGCGTTTGTGATCACCGGTGTATTCATATGCATTATTTCTAAAAAAAAGATAGTTCTTAATCATAACACCTTAAAAAAATCAACTATTTTAACTACTCTTCTGAATCTATGAAAATGATGTGATAATTGCTGTGTTCTTTTTTTTTTTTTTTTTTGCTTTTGAAGTCTTACTTGATAGTGAAATCCCATTTATTTCCATTCCCTTCAACTCATGTATGAATTTTTTAAGAGTTTCCATCAGTACTGTTTCCCTTACAGTTCCCTGAGCTGTCAATGTCCAGACCTTGTAATCCACTTTATTTATTCTTTTCAGGTGACAAAGGGGGAAACTCTGTCCTAGGTGTGGCCTATGTGGTTAGTAATTATGCCACAGTCTGCACCTGAGCTTGCAGGGGCTGTAAGACATTACAGTTACATCTACAACTTTTACGGACCAGTTCATCCCCATGGCTCAGTGTTTGCTGAGGTGATACCCTGGGAATAAGATTTTATTGTTAAATGAAAGACAGTAATTATGTGAGATGGAATACAGGACACTTTAAACTTTTTTTATTCATGGATGGGAATAAGAGAGAGAACTACAGCTGTGCAATAATAAATAAGATTGAGTGTGGATTTTTTTTTGTCTGATAGAATTTTTGCTGTATCATTATCAAGAAGGAAAAAGATTTGAAGAGAAAGTAGTGTATTTTAATGCATTGTCATTGATTTTATATCTTTGATGTGCAGGCAAGTGAAAGAAATATTTTGTTGCATTAGCTTTTTTTTAATGTGAATTAAAATGTAGTCCTGAAAAGGTTCTCAAGACATTGGATAACCTCGTCGCTATGCAAGAATAGTATTTCTTCTACATTTTGATGTTCTGTACCATGTATGTGCTTAAATGGAAAAGAAAAGAGTGAGATGAGAGAATTAAACAATTGGATGACAGATCTGATTGAGATGAAAGTTGTGGTGTAAATTAAATATTAATCTCACAAGCAATTTTCAGACCAAACTTTGTATAACTGTTCAGTCAAAGCCAAGGACAAAAAACAATTGTCCATACCTAAAAGTCATTGATGTTACATTTAAATTATACTTTGTGTGAAGAAAATGAGTGTCAGCTTTTTTTGTTGGAATGACTTCATTGAGAATGAATGCGTGTGATGTCATGCACCGCAAGACACACTGACACATTCCACCATATAGAGTCATGCTTTGAATTTTGGGCTTTTCAGTATTCAATGGTCCTACATTTCCAAAACTAGAATTTTGGACATTGTCTCTCCTCTGGATAGGCTGCCTGTCAGTGGAATTTGTTTTCCATTCTTCTAGGTCATAACAGTCCATCATGTCTTCTTCCATTTTGTTCAGTATATGCCTCATCATGATATTTCTCCATTCATTGTCCAAGGGATGGGTGTGGTTCTCTGGTAAGCCATATAGCCTTGATTGAGGAGAGGCATATTCAGGTTCCCTTCCACATACATATAAAAGGATGTAAGGTGAAAATTGTAGGGTAAAATTGAGTTAAGTCTTAAATGACATTGTGTTTCATAATGTGTAATGTTATGCGTCAGTGATGTGGTTTTAACCCTTTTCAGGCAATTTGAACCTTTGGGCACGAATCTTTCCCTTGTCCCGGTTTATGGAAGGATTAGCTTCTTCAATCTCAGAGAATCAAACCTCTTGGAATTAAGAAAAAAACAAACAAAAACCAACAACTCGTTTATGTTGTCTTCTGGGGTTATTGAGTAAACACTTTATGATAGTCATTTCAGTGTGTTGGAGTGATCGTAGTTTGATTGAAGCATACATTTTATGATTGTAACTATTTGTGTGCCTGCATTTGAGCAAATGTGTCAGTGGCTTCTGTCGCCGTATGCAACTGTTTCATAACTAACTTTATGATACATCCAGAGGTGTGGTATTTTTTCATGATTTGGTGAATGCATGCGTGTATGCTCTCACTTTTAATTGTAGTACCAGTAACAAGAATGGAAGAATCTGAGGTATGTTTCCCAGTATATATGTAAATTGTTTGTTATGCTCTTCACTTTACTCTTGTATTTAAATAAAAAAGATAAAATTCTCATTCAAACTAGACTTGCATTGATTTTTATATTCATGTTTTCATTCTAATTTTCATGACTGACAGAGGACAAGTGTGTTAAAATAAATTGTTTACATGTATAATTTCTTAGTATTATATTATAGACAATTAAACTCAGGGACTCTTTGATCTCAGGGGTGATCAGGACAATGAAATGGTGACCAAAGACTGCCATTTTAATGAAGAGAAAAATTAATTTGTAGCCTTTTGCAAACAAATGATAATTTGCCGTGTTATTCCTACTTGAGGTGATACCTCATTTTCTTGATCCTAATGGTATTTTATTTTTAACATCTGTCTAAATCTGGAATTTTCGGTCGTAAGTGGTACATTCTATTCATAAGCTTCCTTTATTTAGTTCAATTTTGTTGTTCTACATTTAATTATACTCTCAAAATATTGTGATAGAGATATTTGCATTAGACTTAATTATACTGACAACTAAGCCACATAAAGACAAAACAATGAAACTTACAAAATCAAAGACACAAACATTAAAATTGTATTAAAAAGTATTTTATTTTACTATGAAAAAGTGATTAAGAGAATAATTATGTTGCCTCTAATATATTTTTGTTTTGTTTGTTTGTTTTTTCAATTCAAAAAGGAATGTTTACAAAGACAAAAAAGGCAAAGGTGATTCAGCAGCAACATTAGCCTTGTATATTGAGAACTGGTTATCAGTGAAATGTATCTTCTCAATGGTATGAAAATAAGAAATTAACATGTTGATGCATTATGCTTTTGGGGAATTTAAAACAATTAAAAGATTTAAAGCTGCAATTTGAATTTTCATTGAATACAATATTTTCCTAACCCCATATTAATATTATTCTAAAAAAAAATCCCCCAAAACATAAATACACATTAATGGGAAATCACATTGATAAACGTAATCACTGAAATTGTTAATCTAAAGCAGAAAAAGGAAACACATCTTAAACTAAATAAAGTAGGGGCCTCTACCTGATCTGTACAATCTTTCCGCTGAATATTTTTCAAAATAACGGTAAAAAAGTTGTGACTTTAAACAAAAGTCTATGTCAGAAAAGAAGTAAAAAGGTTAATGCTTGGTCTATGTTGTTGTCATGAGAGCTAAGTAAGAAAACATGTAAAAGTCAGACAGAAATCAGTAAAACAATATTAAAATCCATGAAACATCAGTAAATAAATGCTTGCTCAGCTAAGTTTGAAATCCACAAATGAGATCAAACAGACAGTACAAGATACAATATCACAATGATACCACCCCCTTGGACAGAATAAACAAATTGAATCACATACATGACTGAGTAATGTAATGACTTACATAAAAGTAAAAGAAATAGACGGTCTAATGTTGACTAAGACAACAAATACTGTATATTAATCACATAGTATAATAAACACATGTAACATCATCACACTGAACTTCAACAGATTCATGTTGCCCCAGACAAGGCATTAAATACACGTATGTCTTTGCTGTCTAAATCAAATAAAATGCATCCGCAAAGTGATCAGGGTGATTCAAATTCAAGTATCACAGATGAGGTTAGTCTGTAAAAATAAATAAAATAATCACGGTTTGTCAATGCTGGGTTACATATGTAAACCTTACACTCAGAGGCCTACATTATTCTCACAAATACAATTAGTCATGGATATATTTAATATATATATACATACATGTGATAAAAAATTTTGATTATGAAGATTGTGAAACAAGTAACGACAAAGTATATATACAGTACATATTTAATTAAATTATTTGTGTTTATTGTTGTGTGCTAAGAATAATCTTGATCATGAAATTTTTCAGATCCATTTGATATATATTTCATAATATAAAATAATGTTCCTGATATAAAGATAAAGCAACATGAGCATTTAGATGCTTTTTCATTTAACACAATTTCCTTAATCACTCTTCTCATCGATAACAAAAAAAAGATGAGGAAAAGCCCAAAGTGGAGAAACTAGATGTTCCAAAATTATCTGCTTCAAAGGAAAATTCCAGTGCTTGGAGAGAGCATAATATGAATGAAGAGTTGGATGTCGCTGTTAATGAACTTTGTTTTCAGTAAGGCACAGTCTATGATAAGTTCCCCATGATCGTCAGTGAAACTGCTGAATCCAACATCAAATGGGAACAGCTGGTTCAAATTTGAACAATCTGAAGCAGAGCCTTCTTTCCCCTCATATATTATTTATACAAGAATGAATAATAGATACATCTGAATAAATGAGAAATGTTAACAAAATCACTTGCTACAAAAAGATACATAATAAATTACAAAAAAAAAAAACTCAAACAAAAACAATTGTTCAACAAGAAAGATTATCTTTGTATAAATTGGCACACTGCATAGTCAAATTGTAATGCATTGCTGTTTCGAATTCAATTAATTTGAACAAAGCAACCTATTACATCACAAAACAAAAGAAAGCAAAGCTGAAAGCAATCCTCTAATTCTTTCCTAAACATGCTATGTATTTCTATGGGTCAAAAGTTGAACAAAGCATAAGAAGAGAAGAAAAACATTACATACAGTACAAAATTTGAAAAACTAATAACATTATTTTCTGTTTTTGAAAAGGTTTAGGTTTAGCCTATTTTTCAAAATATCACAGTCCGCACATTCAGATAGAGATGTTGTTGAAATTTTACGAGAATCCCATCTCATACGTAGTGCATTAGCTTCTTAGCACTGGCTGGTCGAGGCTTTATAGTGTGTGGTTGATGGATATGCGGGGCCACACACGCCATGTATGGGGAACGACCCAACATTCCAGGTGGGTCTGTAGCAGAGTAAGGCCTCTTGCTAACAGAAATCTGATGACGCCTCCTTCGAGATTTCGGACTCCGAGATCTTGACTTCTTATGAATAAAGATGCGCTCAGTTCCGTTGACATTGTCTGTGTAGCCGCTGACGGAGGCGTACTTCATGTCTGGCCGGGAACCCATGTCTGTGCTATCTGGCGATGCTGCCCGGGTTGTGGCAACTCGTGTTTGTGAAGTCACCACATGTGGAAGTTGAAGGCCTGGGAGAAAATGACCACAAGTGATATAAGCTGGTGCTGCTGCTTTAAATTAGAAATTAGGTGTATAAATACGTGGGCACATCTGGGTGAAATCTAGAGTCTTAGAAAAATGTTTATGTGTTATTACGAAATACATGGGCTTGGAAAATGTTTTGCAATAATATGCTTTCATGTTATGGAATCATGGGTGTGGTGTTATCAAAAATGAAGAGGGCAATTGCCTCATAGTTACAGTGTGCTGATGCTGATTCATTATAAAGTGCCCTAGCAAAACAAAGTGATCACTGAAGGAGTGAAGTTTCACTAAACAGGATGTTTGAATCAGGTGAAATAAAACACAGGGTGTGTGTGTGAAGCATCATACAGTACATGTATGCTGGTCAGGTACACATTATGGGCAGAGTGGATGTAACGAGTTGGCAATGTTCTGGCAATGACTATCAGTTTAGCATTTTAAAAAAATACAATCTATGGGGAATCTAAAGGACTGTATAAAGCAGGTACATGTACACTTTTAAATGTATCTGAAGACCCATGAATGGCTTGATCAAAAAAAAAATCCAGTACCCACACAATCATCTGATGATATTTTTATTAATATAACATTCTTTGTTAAAAATCAAATTATGAATAGGTGTATACCCTCTTTCATTTGCCTTCCCCTACAAATCACAAAACACATTCATTGCCTTAAACACATGGAATTTTAGTTTAGACATACTCAGAGCATCCTCATCCACAGTTGTGTCACTCTTGCAGCAGTCGCAGTTAAAAACAGGACACGGCTGGCGCACAACCTCACTCAGTGTGTGTCGCATGAAAGCCCCGAAGGCAGCGTAGTCAAAGGCACAATATCGGCCATGCCAAGCAATGTGACCTGCAGAAAGAACAGAGAATTCTTACTCAGGGTTTTACTAAATATGAAGTACAGTTTCACAAAATTCAGATAATAAAGTTTTAGGAAACTCATCTGTTAGGAGTATTCAGAACTCTATTATTTCTATATTCAACATTTTGTTGCTAGTCAATACACATCCTTTGTATATTAATAGCTCTTGTATTCCTTCACTCCAAGGGAGTTAATGAGAAGTTGACAAAAAATTGACTGCAACAAAAACTTGGGCACTTTGTGGAATACCGCCGACTTAAAAAAAATACTTTACAGGATAGATTTGAAATTTTAAATTGTGACGTATTTCATCAAATGCCCTGTGAAGAGCTATATTATTTGTCCCATGAAGGGAGTGTTCAGTTTTGTATTGGTACAATCACCTGACATGGATTAAAAAATACCAAAAAGGCACTTCCAGAATGAATAAGTATGCATCCCAAAATCCGTCAAGCTAAAGTAAAATGGGGTTTTACCATCAGGGTGAATGAAAAGGAAGGTTGGAACTCCAGCGATTCCCAGCAGCTCTGTGAGGTCCATGTACTTCTCCCTGATTGTTTCAGTCTCCATCTTCATTCCTCCTGGACAAAGACAGAAGGAAAAAAAAAGTTATTTCAATGGTAGGTCTATTCTGATTACTTCTTTGCATGTCTTATTTCTGCTTAGGGTTTATTACTCCTTTCTAAAAGGGATACGTTAGTCATATACAGTGTTCATTACGCTCTTATGTAAAAAGGGACATTCTATGCGAAATACTCTATGTCTGGAAAGTGTTCATTTGTGGTGTACTCTCACACCCATGACGTGACATCACTGGAATCCACAGTTTGTGTCAAAAACAGTGTGTAATTACCAGATAGGCCTACCTGAGTTTGTGTCATAAAAAAACCCAGTGTAATTACCAGAGAACAGAGCTTTCAGTAGTAGGAGACGAACTTGTTGGCATGTTCTACGATTGCCTATATCTAACTTCATTACATCTTGTCTTGTGCTACACGTTTCTTCTTTGGAATGAAACTGAAGTTCCTAATGATTATAAATGAGTTCAGGTTAAAAGTTCATCAATTCTCCACATGTGAGAAGAACACACCCTCACCTGTTGTGTATTTTGTTATTACATAAAAGAAGCTCGATGAAAAAAAATATTTAAGAGTTCCTTCAAGGTCTTTAAGACCCACAGTCAGAGCTTATCCTAGTTTTACTAGCTTAGCAGCTTCTACCAAACTTTCACAGTAAGAAAAAAGATTGAGGCAAATACTTCAGATAGAGATTTTTCTTCTAAGCATCTTATATTTTTTTATTTCAAGCATGAAATACGTTTCCATATTTCTCTACTCTTGGGAAATTTGATTTTTCAGAGTGACGTCCATCTTTGTCTTTTCCGACATCAACTTGACCTTTTCGTGTGGAAGAAATCAAACAATTAATTCCAAGGAACCAGATGTGTGAAATACATCACTTTTAAATAAACTTCACCTACCTGAGCGTGACCGGTTGAGGGAGTTCATGGTCTCATACACGTTTGACGCACATTCTGACGTGACATGCCACATGACTCGATCTTCACGCCAGCTGTTAGATGTGATGACATGTGCCAGGGCCTTTCTGCCATCTGCTGTCGTGCCGGACTGGCCACAGGTCACGGCCATATAGGTCATCTGAGTACAAGTATTAATGTTGTATTTAAGTTCAGTTATTCTTTTCATGGTCAAACATGGACCATAAACTTACAGTCTATACTATTCTACATTCTATTCAACATAAAGTACCGGTACACAGAAGTGCTTTCATAATTTCCTAAATTGTTTAGACAAAATACTTTAAATCAACTTGAACATTGATAAATCTTACTTCATTATTCAATATGCAATCTCTTGAAATCCAAATACTAAAGGAAAAACATTTAATTTACAGTATTTGACATAATAATAAAGTTTGGTCCTGACATAATGAAATTCAATCTCCATAAACAAACCTCTGAGGTGTTATCTCTAGCGAAGCGGATGTAATGGTCCATCATTTTCTGAGAGGACAAACACCATGGTGTCCAGAAAAAGATAACCGTAGGACAACGGGCCACGTGATTGGACATCAAAGGCTTGTACTCTCCGTCAAAAATATCCAGCAAGCTGCAAGAGGGTGGGGGCACCTGCTTGTTGAGCATACCCTGGTTGGCCAGTTTCTTGGCCACCTGCCTCTCATAAGTGATGGAGTCTTGATACTTGCAGCAGCCGTGGTTGGGGTACCTGGCAGATAGGTAAAGAGAGATGATGATAACGTAAACAATTTCTTTACTCTGTGATTTAGTGTGATATTTCCCTTGCAGTGATTGCTATCTTGAAAAAGTAGGACTACATGAAAAGTTATAGGCAAGAATTTCCAACATGATCTCTGTAATCTCACAGTAATGTGTTGACATAATTTAGTTTTCAGTAAAAATATTTTTCAGATCCAGTATCACTGACTGGATAGAAAGATTTCTGTCTTTGCAAGATAGGTCCTTGTTACCCTGGCAGTCTCCATGAAATGTTTACACAAATATCCTGAACTTTCAAGTAAAGTCTCACATAAATAGATATTATACTAAATTTCATGTGTTTCAAAGCTCAGGTACTAATGTTTGAAAAAGAAAATCCTTAACAGGCAGACTATCTACAAATAAAACAATTAAAGTTAGATGAACAGATCTTCACAAACAAGGTAAAATTGGTGGCGAGAGGGTGAGATAAAGTATCTAAGAACATACTTGCAGTCCTTGTTGTGGATTGCGTGGTAACAGTAGAAAGAAAACGGTTTGAAGGGCAGGCTGAGCAGTTCCACAGGCTTGGACTCGGCACTGACCCCTTGAGGCTTCTCACTGGCGGCTACCATGGTCAGTCTGTAGGTGGGCTGCTCAAGGCCCAGCTGTGGACACCAGGAATTGTCACAGTGTCAATTAAATGTCACTAACAACGAACTTGATATCATTTCGGTGATATTTTTATAAGGATTTTTCTTCCTTGCACTCGTTCATCTTTTATTACAAGTATTTATCTAGGGAAAAGTGAGCTGAACTGAATGACATGCTGAGTTGTTTTTTTTATGTGCCGTCACCTAAATAAAATTGCAGCTTTCTTTTTATATATACTGCTAATCATATTCCAATACCAGTGCTCTATTTTTCTCTGCTACCAGTCCAAGGAAATATTTGGGTTTTAAAAAAAAGGCAATTCAATAGATAGATGGTTAAAAAAAAGATACAAGAGAGACACAGATTTTTAAGTGTTGAATTTCACTGATTTAAACATTTAAGAATGTATGGATCCACAATTTCAAAAAGAGCATGAATACATTTTCAGTATTTCAAGAAAAAGAGTGACATGAATAAGATGGAAATGCATGCACACAGTCACTCAAGTACAGATTGTGACTTCTAAGGGCCTTACCTGAATTCTGACTGTTCTCACACCAGAATGCATGGAGCTGCCATACTGTTTCCCATCCACAAGAACCTTGTAACCAGACAGCTGGATCTCAGGATTTGTCTGTGGACACTGCCAGCTGACATGAGCTGTCAGTTGACCTGCAAGTGAACAGGAATATATTGATCTCTTTGACAATCTTTCCACTTTTAGCCTTCACATTTTGGGGGAAAAAGCTGTCTCTCTATTTTGATCACTAGAAAATGTCCATTTAAAGTCATCTGCAGTAGAGTCCGCTACAACAAAGTACTTTCACCATGTTAACCTTTCAAACATGGCTTGAACAAAGGAAACCCTTTCCTGAGTAGACAGTGAAAATTAAGCATTGTTACAATTCAAATAAGTTACGATGAATAGTATTAAATTAATAGATCTACATAGTTTCAAAGGATGTTATAGATTCAACAGAGTAAAAATTTAAGTCTAAACTGCTTGAGCGAAAATTTAAGTTTAAATTGCTTGATATCAGCACATTTTCCCTCTTAAATTTCAAGCCCATTCTTGTTGCTCAGAGTGTTCCACAGCAGTGGAGACAGAAGTACTTGCCTGTGTAATTCTCCAGAGCATTGAAGCAGTCCTCTAGCAGTTCTTCAATGCGGGTCAGGGAATGGGCTCCAAACACAATGTCCTGGAAAACAAAGGAAATAGGATATTTATCAAACACTGCCAGTTTAATTTAAATAGAGCCTAGACAAAAACTTTATTGATATACACATTATGAATAAAACGCATACAAAAAACAAAAAAACAAAATTACGACAGACAGGAGAGACAGAGAATGTGAAGAAATTGATTGCTTTGGTTATTTGTTCTTCCTTTTACTTTTTTTGTGATGCAATTATTTATTGATATCAAGAGTGAGTCATGTACAATCATTCCTTTTTTGTTTGTTTTTGTAAATGAGTGGAAGATCAAACATTTGTTTTCACCTCATTTTTCTCTGCACGGAGTGGATGGGCTAGAGCTCCAATCTTCTTCAGTTTGTGTCCAACTTGTCTGATAAGCCTGGTGAGAAGCAAATTGAAAACAATATAACTGCTTGTTTTATTTCATCCAAACATATTCTGAGGGTGCTACTATTTCATTTATGTTATTACATGTATAATATATCTTATGAAAATGAACCAAATGTTAATATGACAAGTATAAAACTGGAAAACTGAGACAAGAGCGGCAGCAAAAACTAAAGCCATGAATATGATGTCTGGAGAGTCTTGGTGCTTTTTTAAAATTAGTTATTTATATAAATATAATTATTAAAACATGATATACCAAAGTGATATTTTTATTTTTATTTTCTTGGAGATGGTGTGAAAAATATTCAAGATAAACTCAAAAGTCTGATGCAAATAAATTATTGAGGATTTAATTTTTCACCAATGTTCCAATAAACCCAAATAATATTCAAGCTTTGCCAAATCACAGCATATATATTCATTCTGATCACAAAATAAAAAAAAGAAATCCAAAGCATCATTAGCACATACCTGTCTCGTTTGTTGACCAGATCACAGGTGAATTTTTCAATCTGTCTTCGCTCCTCCAGTCCAACAATTGTGACTGTCATCTGCGGTGGATCTGGAGACAGTGCTGGCTGCATGCGCATAGCCTCTGACCTAATCACACTCTCTGTGCCATACAGCTGTTGAGTAATATCAAGTCCGTTAAAATGTTGGCAATACAGGCTTCAACTGTCTTGAAGACAACAAGCAAAAAAAAAATAACCACATTCCTGATTTTAAAGAGATTTAGAACGATTAGCAAGGATAAACCTACAGAAAGTTTGAAATTACAAAAGTTAAACACTAGGAAATATAAACTTC
>JBDFRD010248570.1:0-11134 GCA_039654405.1 Bullina lineata
TATAACCACTTGAAGAGAAAGTTGATATATCCACCTGAAGAGAAAGTTGATATAACCACCTGAAGAGAAAGTTGATATAACCACCCGAAGAGAAAGTTGATATAACCACTTGAAGAGAAAGTTGATATATCCACCTGAAGAGAAAGTTGATATATCCACCTGAAGAGAAAGTTGACATATCCACCTGAAGAGAAAGTTGATATAACCACTTGAAGAGAAAGTTGATATAACCACCTGAAGAGAAAGTTGATATATCCACCTGAAGATAAAGTTGATATATCCACCTGAAGAGAAAGTTGATAAAACCACCTGAAGAGAAAGTTGATATATCCACGTGAAGAGAAAGTTGATATAACCACTTGAAGAGAAAGTTGATATATCCACCTGAAGAGAAAGTTGATATAACCACCTGAAGAGAAAGTTGATACAACCACCTGAAGAGATAAAGTTGATATAATCACATGAAGAGAAATTTGATATAACCACCTGAAGAGAAAGCTGGCATAAGGTGACCTGTCTACAAAATAAGTTGTGTCATAACAAGCCAATCAAAGCCCACCCAAAAACAACAAGGTAAACATACTTGGTGTTGTTAATTACATTTTCTCTTTCTAAAATATTTTCCCTCAAAAGAAAATGTCTGCAATTCAATCTAATTTATTCCTGTTGAAAACTTAATCTTAACCTATAGACTGCTAATGTTGCAACGCACTAGAGACTCTGACACCACTGCTCTCTGACTGCACTCCCAAGAATCAAACTTGCATCAGGAAATCTCATTAACAGCTGCATGATGGCTTTTCTGATGTTCACACATGAATAATGCAACGAGAAACTAAGACAAGACTTTTTGTTTAAATTAACAAGATCTCTTTTAACTCTTATGTGTCACAGATTGTTTACAAAGTCACAAAACAAAATGAAGTGTTTGGAGTCATACGCAATTTCTTGTGGGTCATTTTTATATCGTCCAAAGGGCGCAGTGTCTTGAAGAGATTCATCGAACGTGGCGTAGCACTCAGTGATGTAACCTTTGAACTCTTCATTTACTTCGCACGAATCTTTCTTTACCCGCAGTTGTCTCAGCTGTGGGACACCCAGGAGTTTGTTTTCATAGTAAATAAAACCATAGGAACTGTCTGGCAGGTCTTTGCCGTTGTACCATTTTTCCCAATACAGTCCGTCCAAGAGAGGACCTTCAGCAAACTGGTGATCAATAGAAAAAAGCAAAGCATGGAAACATAAAGCATCCACATTCAGAGATATTGTTTTTATCTCTTCCACACACATTCAAAGATATTGTTTCATCCCCTCCACACACATTCAGAGATATTGTTTCATCCCCTCCACACACATTCAGAGATATTGTTTCATCCCCTCCACACACATTACGAGATTTCTCTCCAAACCTATTCATAATGTAATGATATAATGATAATTAATAACGTAAATATGATAGTTAGCATTTAGCACAGTTACTGGTAACTAGGCTAAATGCTTATTTTCATATTCATTTCATTAATGAACAATTGCCAACATGCAAAGAGTGATAAGTCTAAAAAGTTTGTGTTTCATTTTTAATACCCTTTGGAAGAAATTGAAAACAAAACATGATAAACCTTGGGACAATGTTGAAACATTTGTACTTTTCCGGATCTAATCGTTCAATTCAAAAGAATGAGATTCTTCATCTAAGCATACAAAATTGTGGCTCCAATGTTTCATGGAAATTAAGATAAAAAAAGGTCTAGCCTTGAAAACATTCATTTCCCACTCCACTACATATTGCATCATCCTTACATTTATGCTTGGTCTATACAGCATTTAGCTGCTTGAACACATTACTCACATCCCAAAAATCTGCCACCGTGGTTATTTCCCTGAAGGAAACTCCTTGCTCTGATTTTGAGTCCAGGAACAAATCCATCATGACCTTGGTGTAGTAGTACATATTGGTGGATGTCATTCCAAAGGCAACTGCAACAAAGATTGAAAGTTTATGAAAATGCTTAGGATTGTGTAGCAAACTCTGGAAATGCTATTGAACTGGCAGAGCAAGGGAGAAGGGGAAGCAATGTGCTGCGATTATTGATCTCATGCCTAACTGTATGGAACTACAAATGTACGTCACATGACCCTTGTACGGCATGATGCAAATCTGAATGACAGTTTGAATGATTGGTGGTTTCCTACTATTACTGCCTCTGCCAGTTCATTCGTTACAGAAGCAGCCTTTTCTATTCAACTGGCAAGACGTTACAAAATGGCATCAGGGACTTCTTACCTTTGTTGAATAAAATCACTGTGGCCTTTGAAAAAAAAAAGGAATTGCCAAGAAAAATCAGAAAAATATTGTGGCTACAAATGTTGAGTAAAAAATTTTCTACATTTTTCATGTGTTATTCTTAAACACTGTGTACACCAGGAGGACTGTGGAATCAGCTTCCTGATCTGAAGTGCACACTAACTATCCACAAACCAACAGCCAATAGAACAAATTGATAATAATCAAATAAATGGTAAACAGAAGAAAAAGTGTGAGAGGAAAAAAGTAATGCAAACAAAACATGAGACTTTACTGATGCAGACTAAAATAAGGAAGCCCATATAAATCAGGAGTTCTTTGAAAGTCTTTTTCACAAACAGTTCTTGATCTTCCTTAACACTGGGATCATCAGGTATAGACCAAATCTCTGAAACACAAGAGAAGAGACTTTTAAGAAGAAGAAATCCAGGACAAAATAGAAACATTGTTTGAGATTGGCACTTTCTGTAATGTTACGTAGAAAACTATTATTCTCGTTATATCTCTTTTACAACAATATAAATCATGAAGAAATGAACTTTCCCCCATCAGGCATTAATAAATTAATCTGAACACTGTCACTGCTGGGCCTCTCTCACCTGCATTTATCATAATGAAGTTAAGGAGAGATTATATTCATCAACAAAGAAGTTTGTGTGCCAACGGTGACCTCAAAACACAATGTAAATATAAGGCTCAAATAAATGAAGCATTAAAAAAAAAGTTCCTTACTTCCCACACAACTTTTGCAGTCTCCTATTCCTTGGTTCCGCCTGTCCTCCCCGGCACTCGCACTCTCTAGTTCTGCCACACTCTGGGACGGTTCAGCCATGTTGAAAACAGGGTCAGTTCTTCCTCCTGCGTCAAATTAACAAATACATCACCTGGGAAAACAAAAAACAAAAACAACAAAATTATCAAGATGACTTGACTTGACTTATTCCACTAGTTCCTCTCTGGAACATATTCATCCTCATCATTTTCCCTCACCCTTATCAGGGTATAGGCCACACACAAGGGATTTCCACTTCCTCCTGTCCCGGGATAACTTTGCCAGTTCTGACCATGTTTGTCCTTCTCTGGAACATTGGGCTGCAACATACATGTTCTCAGTTCCGGGAGATCCCTTTCAGCTGAACGCACTTCATCCTGGCCACCTTCAGGTCAGTGTTGGTGCTTCTACGCCATGTCATCTCGGGTCGTCCCACTTTTCGTCTACCCTGTAGATTCCATTCCAGGGCTAGCCTAGTGATGCTGGAGCTTGGCTTCAGAAGAGTGTAGAATATCCATCTCCACTTTCTTTCTTCCTCTCTGTTTCAATGGAAATCTGCTTTTCCCTTTGCCACAACTCTTGGTCGGAGATAACTTCAGTCCATCTCATGTTCAGGATGTTCCTAAGCTATCGATCGATGAATTTCTGAAGTTTGAGTATAGTGGTTTTGATTGTTCTCCAGGTCTCTAATCCATACAGCAACATAACTTTTTGCGTTGAAAAAAATCCTGATTTTGTTGGAGAGGCAATGGTGAGGATGTCCACATCTGTCAGAGACTGTTAAAGGCGTGACCAGGCTTGTTGTTATGGTCTGTGCCCCTATTTGGGCTCACAACATTGCCCATTTTTTAGACAGATTTGTCCACTATTAATGTTTAGTAGCTCGTTTCTCTCATGGATATCTGGTGAGATTCGTGGAAGGGGTCTAGAGTTTCCTTGAAATGCTCTGCCCATCTTGCACGTTGTTCAGTTTCACTGGAGACAAATTCGTCAGTCTTGCCATTTACAGGACAGGCTGGATTCCTGCGTTTCCCTAAAAGCCAGTGTTCTTGTGACTTCGTATGTATATTAAAAAAAAAAACCCAGTCATACTAGGTTAGCAGGGCATACAAATTATCATGGAAGTACCCAAAGCTTGACACATTTATTGTGCATATGTTGCTTCTCTTATTCACCCCCCCCCCTTTTTTTTTCCCCCCAAATGTTTACTTTTTTTTTGTTTGTGATAACTCCATGAAGAAAACAGTAGCAACTATGAAACCTTAAATTAGAAAAAAAAACTTTTCATTTTGCTTCTGTCGCCTAGATCTAGATCTATGTGTCAAAAGCTGTCTGTCCAGTGCATAATACAATCTAGATCTTATCCAGACTAATTCAATGGCAAAGATATTGGCAATGGGACGCCAATGGCAACGCAAGGACAACGCATCTTTCTCCGAGCTTCTCGAATGAATCATGCAAACAATTCACCTTGACCGCCCTATTGAATTAGATCTACTGCCAAATTATAAATATACCTAATTTACCTTATGGACAGAACCGTATTAGTTAACCTGTGTGCACTAGAAAACGAAAAACAGTTCAGTGAAATGTGACACAGTGTGTAGAATCTAGATCTACATGACATAGATATCAGGATGTCTAGACTAGGCCCAAGTCTAGGCTAGACATAAGCTTTAGATCTAGACGTCTATTCATAAGTTCGATTCCATGAACTCTCTAAGCATTATTGCCAGGTCTCGACATAAAAACCGTCAAAACCTTTTTAAAAAGAGCCAAAAACAAATCAAACTATGTGCAAATTCTAATTCATTCATTCATTAAGTGCCATCTCGCAGAGAGGTTGAAAGCAATGACCCTCCGCCTCCTTTCTTCGTCTATCGCTGCTTTGGTGCATTAATTTGTTAATTCTCGTCACTGTTTCTCCCTGCAAAGTTCCCCATCCAACTTTTTCGACCAGAACGCATCCGTCCCTTTCTATCCATTCTTTCTTTTCCCTAGTTTTATTGTGTGTGTGTGTGTGTGTGTGTGTGTGTGTGTGTGTGTGTGTGTGATGCTGATTGCTTGTTTCAAGCTGTATCGAAGGCTAGGGCCTAGAGTCTAGATGTACGATTTTTTTCTGAAATAATGTCTTTAACAGCATGACCATCTAGATGTACAAAAACAATATAAACCAGTTTGTCTTAGTTAGGCCTAGCCGAAAACAATGTTTAATATTTGATCTTTCATCCACATTTCTATATTTTGTTGACCTTTTACTAGGAAAGTAGATCTTGGTTGTTGTCCCACCCATCTATGAAAACCGGCTTTTAATACATGTGTGTAGTAGGCTACCGACATCGACCTATGATCACTTCACTTCACGTGCCCATTACCCTCTAGGGTCTAAGGGACACTGCATCGCTGAACGCTGCACCAAATGTTTTCACCTGTGACGGTCATCGGCGATGGACTAGTTTGTGGCGAAGTTTTCTCCTGTTCACTCCGCAATGTTATCTAGCCGTCTCTTCCACTGTCCCCCTCGTCGTCTTTTCCCCTGCACTGTTCCCTGGAGGATGGTCTTTGACAGTCCACTAGCCTACCTCTGGTGACATGGCCGTACCAATTCAGCTTTCTTTTCTTTACAATTTACAGTGGCCAGTAGCCCTTCAAAGTGGATCACGTACTGGTGATCTTGTGCACTTCCTCGTTTGTGACATGCTCTGATTACGAGATGTCAAGTAGTCTTCTAAAACCTCTCATTTCTGCTGCTTGGATCTTCCTCTGTAGTTCTGATGTCAGCGCCAATGATTCGCATGCATACAAAAAGACCGAAATGACCAGAACATGTGGTAGCTTCAGTTTCGATTTGAGACTGATGTTTTTGTCTCTCCATATAGGTCTCAATCTTGCCACCGCTGCTGCTGTTTGAGCAGCTCTAGCCTAGCGAGAATTTCAGTCTTGGAGCCCTGGTTATCAAGGATGACTCCTCGGTATTTGAACTACTCCTAATCTAAAGTACATGTATCTAACTCTTGTCCATTGACTGTTACCTTTCTTTCAATTGGCTTTGTGCTGTTTGTCATCAGTTTTGTCTTCTCCGCACTGATCTCCATGCCAAATCTGGAAGATGTTTTGTCTATGTGGTCTGTCACCCGCAAACCGCAGGTTTGTAATACATGTAACCTCTCCTCCTATGCTGATCGTATCATGGTGATTTTCAAGGGTCTCTGTCAGTACAAACGTTGAACAGAGTTGGCTAGAGGAGACAGCCCTGACGAACTCCAATAGATGTGTGAAACCAGTCTCCAACTGTGCCCTGAACAAGTACCGTACTGTTGGCTTTTGCATACAGTTGCTTGATGGTGCTGATCAGCTTTTGGCCCATGTTATATAAATTCATATTCATAGTAGCCCACAGAACTTCATGCCACACCCTGTCAAATGCCTTTTTGAAATCAAGAAAGACGTGGTAGATAGTTTTATGGTGTTGGGTGCACTTCTCCCACATAAAACTCTTAGGTTGAAGTTTTGTTCCGTGGTGCTTCTTCCGATGCGAAAGCCCACCTGTTCTTCAGCAATGATTTATTCTGCCTGCGGTTAAGTCAGTTCAAAACTATTTTTAGCATCACTTTACTCGCATGGCTGATGGTTCTTTGGCTGTTGCACTGCCGTAAGTTACCTTTCTTGGGGAGAGTGATGATGAGTGACTGGGTCCATAGTGTTGGCCACTCTCCAGTCTGCCAGATCTTATTGCACATTTTCGTGAGGACGTCAGTCACAGCTACTCCTCCATGTTTAATCAGCTCAGCTGGTGGTATGTTGTCTGCCCTTGCCGCTTTTCCGTTCTTTAATGATTTTATTGCTGCCACTATTTCTTCCTTCAGGATTGGCAACCCATCGTAATTTGATGATTTCTGGCATCCCAGAACCTCGTGTCTCCGTGGGTTTGATGGTTGTACTAGGGTTCTGAGCAGTACTCTATCCATCTGTCAACGATCTCTTCTTCTTCTGTGAGGCAGCTCCCTCCTTTGTCTTGTGTGGTACTAACTCGGGGATGTTTCTGCTTTATAAAGTCTTTTACAACTTGGAATGCTTTTTTGCTGTTGTTCCCGTTGAGATTCTCTTCTATCCCTGTACAATGTACACTGTTTTTCTATCCATTCTTCCTTGGCCCTTTTCATGCCTCTTCTGATCTTCTTATTAACTTCTTTCTACGCAGCTGCTCCAGTCGTTGTGTTATTCTCTTTCTTGAGGTCTCGTCTTTCATCCCACACATTCCAAGGATTTGGTCTGTGACCCATGATTGAGTTTTCTGACGGTGTATCTCTAGAACATCATTGGCCTCTTCCATCATGATTTCATAGAATTGGTTGGTCATTGTTTCTGCGCCATCCTCGAGTGTGAGCAGTGAAGCAAATTTTCCACAAACTTCTGCTTGGAAGACTTCTTTAATGGAGAGTTCGACCCGGACAGACTGAAAGACTTCAGTCTGTCCGGGTCAAACTTCAGTCTGGTGTTCACGACGTACATTTTGTATAGTTGATCTGACTGTGATGGTTCCCATCTGGTGCATGCCAGGTCCAGCGTGGTGAGGGCTTTTGTTCGCCAAGCGTGTTTGCTAGCACCATGACTGTTGGTGTTGTGGAAATTGTATAGTATTATTTGCTGTAGATTGTAGCGACGCACCAACTCACGGGTGCACGCACCTCGTCGCTTGAACATTAAAGCATCTCATCGCACTGACATTGGGCACAAGGCAAGAGGTCGTAGGAGGTGTAGGACAGTGTTCTCATTTTTAGTGCATGTGAATGCAAGTTTTGTCATTAGTTGTAGCTGGCGAACTCCAGCAGGCGTAGTCCTCGCTCATTGCTGACTGCGTTGCGTTAGTTACAGGAGGGTCCACATACATGTACGTTCTTCCAATCTTTTAGTTAGTCAACACCAACCTTAGCATTCCAGTCTCCCTGGATGATGAGGATGTCCATTTTTGTCAACCCTGTTAACAACATCCTGGAGTTGTGAGTAAACTTCTTCCACTTGATCGTCATCATAATCAGTTGTCGGTGCGCAGGCCTGTACTACTGTGATGTTAAAAGGCACTGCTCGAAGTCGAAGGCGGATTGACATAAGCCTGCTGGATATTGGGCAGAATCTGGGTATTGATTTTCTGGTGTTTTTGTTGACAAGAAATCCTATGCCGTTGGCATGTTTGTTGAGTTATCCACCACAGTAATACAAGCAGTAGAGTTTGGTTCCTTCAGTTACATGTTCCCCAAACTTGTCCCACCTTTGTTCGCAGAGTCCAACAACGTGCCAGTTATATCGCTCCAACTCATGTGTGAGTTAGTTACTGCAGTTTTCCTGTTTGCGCGAGTGTTCTCACATTTCATGTGGCATTTATGATGCAGTCCCTTCCTCGGATTGGTTTTGATGGCATACTTTTCGCGTCCGCGCAGGTGTGCGACTGATGGCGCGGTCCTTGTTCCGGGCGACAACCGATCCGGTACGGCAATTGGTATTTTGTTCACTTTTCTTGCAGTGAGTCTTGGGCATAGATACATGATGTACAGTAGTTGAAGTTGTAGAAGAAATAGTATTGTATGCAACATAGGCGTCCCTACCTGAAAACCTGCATGTCATTTTTTCCTCTTTCTTGATCCAAGAAAGCCTGAACAACCGCAACAACACAAGAAATGTGACCTCCACCCAAGCACACCCCAATTCACGTATTTCTTTTGGAGAGTCATTCTCCGTCTAAGACTACATACACTTCATTTGGGTTCATTTCTGTCTGTTGTGCACTTTCATAATACAATGTACCAGTATCGGTACTGAATTATGGAAACTGGTTAAAGGCTACCACTCGTTTGGTCTTGCGTTTTTACTGATAGAAATGTTTAGAAAATGAAAATTCACCAATCAGTTACCAATATCTTCTAAACTTAATATCAATAAAATACATGTATCCTGCAAGCGATGTAAAAAATGAAGCCATATTTGTTAGGCAAATCCATTCAAGTCCACCCCTGCCCCAGTTCAACTCCACCAATCCACGGCGGCAAGGTCAAGCCGTGAGATTAAGATGTGTCACCATGGTCTGAACTGATGATAGACACCAAGTCTTTGATCAGAAAGTGTAACAGAATGGGCTTTCATATGAAACTGAGTGAACTTGTGCAGCTGCTAGGGTTGGTCATCAGTACAACAGTGGCGTAGCCAGAGTGGGGCAGGCAGCTTGGCCTCTACTGAGAAATGTAACCTTACACACAATTTATACGAGAACATCGAACACATCTTTTTTAAAATAAAAATGCATTTCTTGAAGTACATGTAACAGATTTGACTACACCATCGGCAAATTTGTATAATCATAGTAAGCAGGAACATACAATTGTAGTGTTCATATACTGCCATAATTGGTTAATTAAAAGATTAATGAGTTTCACTTTAATTTGTGAGTAGATGTACAAATCTGAAGGCACAGATTGATTCTTTTTGCAATGCGTCTCCACGGCTTCCTCAATTCCTGCTGTATGACTATATACATGACATCATGTACATGTACACATGTACTGTAGTCATAGTAAGTACCCTTTGTAATTTACAGTGTAATTACTGTAATTGTAATAAAATATGTAGACAAGGCTAGTGCGCAATGCCTGTTCATAAAATTTCTCTAGGTAAGTGTCTTAGTATGTGTATTGTCCAAGGTCCATGGATTGTCAAGGTGAATACAAATTGTACATGTACCTCAGTGTTTGTCCATGGACCATCTCTAGGAGTTTAGAACCATTTTGTCTGTCTGCTGGAGACCTTTGCATCAATTGGATATTCATTTTCTTCTTATTGTCTAAAAAGTCTGCCTTGTATATTTGTAAAAGAATATCATGTATGTTGTAATAATATAATGTAACATAAACGGATGAGTTCAAGTATTAGTACTGTTCTTGTTCATGTAATATCAATTGTCTGCAATTTCTACAGCTGCAGAAATTCAAAGGAGTGAGTCGATAGCGCTTTCTCAGCACTAGTCAATTACAATATAAGTTGTGGTACTGTGACTGAAAACGACAGACTAGCGTCCTGTCTAGGAGATGAAGTAAAAATCATCTGTTCCGCTTCACGCTACCGAAACCGGGATAAGCTCCGGCTCTATGGGCCTCGAAGCCTTGAAGGAACTTTACTACAAACACACTGCAATGTTTTGCTAAGAAACACAACAGTTCGATTTTAACTGAAAACCAATTTTGAACTGACGTAATTTCAAACGGCATTAAGATTGGTGGCATATGAAGCGAGTTATTGTTGAGTGAAAATGGTCAAATTTCGACCCTTCGACACGTTTTCAACTGCAAACAGGCGTGTTTGTAGATCGAACAGAGGTAATTCTCTCATAACACAGAGAAGCCTTAGACATTATAAACACAACCACCACTACATCCACTACCTCTACTTCTACCTCTGTAATATTACCACCGTCACCAACACTATTAGTAGCTGTAGCAGCATCAGCATCAGCACCTCCTCCTGCGTCACCACTAGCAGCAGCAGCACCACTATCATCGCCAACATCACCACCACTACGACTACCATCATATTACCACCGTTACAACCACAACCAGCACAAACACCACCACCAGCAGCACCAACATCATCACCAGCACCACTACACGCACCACCAGCACGACCACCGCCTCCTCCTCCGTCACCACTAACAGCAGCAGCAGCAGCAGCAGTAGCACAATCACCACTACCACCATTACCATCGCTACTACCACCACCACAACCATCGCTACTACGACGACTACCATCGCCACTACCGCCACCACCACCACCACCATCACTATTAAAACTAATACATGCATAATGAGGTGGTAGAGGTAAGAACGCCTAGCCACGTGAAATTGGATCTACTTGTTTTGTCTTAATGGCCCGCACGAGTAGAAACCAATATTGAACAAATCGAACTTAACACGCGGCCTCATTTATGGGAAGCTATTTTAAGAATGTGGAGTGTGTATGTGGGTGTGTGGGTGTGTGTGTGTGGGGGGGGGGGGGGGGGGGGGGGGGGGGGG
>JBDFRD010248681.1:0-11134 GCA_039654405.1 Bullina lineata
AGAACAGATGAATTAACTTCATCTCCTAGACAGGACGCTAGTCTGTCATAGGTTTACTTTCCCAGCAGAATCTGCTGGTACCCAATTCGCACCTGGGTGGGGAGAGGAAAAATGGTGTAAAGTGTCTTTCCTAAGGACAAAACACGGTCATCTCCCAGATTTGAACCCTGGACCCTTGGATTAGGATTATAACACTCTAACAGTTCACCATCGCGCCACTTGGAACACATCTCTAACTATGGTAAAATATTGGGAATGGTTAGACAAGCTGTGTTCAGGCCACCTTTTGTAAACCCAGCTCTGGATTGGAGCAAGCAGCGCTGTCCTTAAGAACTGTTTGGTCACTCAGCAGCCGGGGGGTGATATTGTAGGTTCAACACCAGACAAGCTATGACTGGCGAGGAACCAGCCAGCAAAACAAGAAAATAATATGTTTATATAGGCAAAGCTGAAATGGACATCTCAGGACTCAGGATTTGAGGTTGTAAAGGTGTTCTTCTTTAGCTACTTTCTGACCACTTAAGATAAAAAAAAATTCTACCAAAGGAATGCAAAGAGAGAAAAGAAATGGAAAAGTTAGGGGTGGAAAGGGGGTGGGGGTGGTAGGAACAGATGAAGAATAAATAGAAGGAAATAGGAGTGTGGAGAATGACAGAATGGCGGATGGCAGGAGAGAAGAAGAGAATGAAAACTGGTGCTGCAGGAACAAACCTTGAAGAGAAAAAACTGGCAGTCTGTGTTGGTGGCAGGGTCCCGTTGGATTGCCGAGTGCAGCTGGAAGACTGGACTGCCCCAGTGGTTTTTCTGGCACAATTCTTCGAGGATCTATGGGTAGTTCAAAGGTCAAGGTCAGAGGACCAGGATAAACACCAACGATGCTTTCATATCTCTCTCTTTTTTCTACCAACTACCACATTGATAGATTTACATTACAGCCAAAATTACGGAAATATTCAGGGTAAAATCACTTTTGCATTATAGAAAAGTGAAGTCTGAGTACATTTAATCAAAACCACTCATTCTCATGAGAAGAAGAACGTATTGCATATATGTGGGGGAAAATGTGATGCCGAAAGTAATACTTAACCTAACTTTTTTTTATTCTTCTATTATTATTACATTCTGAAAACTATATCGGTGTTAGCCAGCACAACAGGTTATTAAAACCTGAATATAGGGAAAGCTCTCTGTAATGTTTCAATCATTTTTTAAAAGTCTTGGTACAATATACTTTATTATCAGTAGAAGCCATTGATGCTTCTTCTCTTACTGAGAAACTTATACACACCAAATCTAGCAAAGCACACCACAGGTGGAGACAACTCCTGAACTCAGTTGTTTGTAATTTGTTTCTTCAAATTAAAGTTGAAACCTATTCCACCAACTATAGGTGGTTTCTCGATTAATAAATATATAAAGTTCCTTGTTCATTTCAAAGCCTATAAGACCAAATTAAATCGTGTCCCAATTTTAGTAGCATGAAGCAGAATGGATAATATGACTTAACTTCGCAGCAGGATACACTGATACCCAATTTATATCGTTTAGAAATCATGAAGAGTTTCTTCCTCAGCACAAAATGCCACAACCAACAAAGCCAAGATTTAAACTTACAGCCAAATGATTGCAAGTCTGACAGTCAAATGAATTGACCATGGGTCACTATACTGAACAGATTTGTAGTCTGACAAAGTTCCTTCTTTCTTCACTTTGATATTTTTTTTAATGGGCTCTGCTTAAAATGTTTTTCAAACGAGAGCCATCACTGAAAATAAGACATGCGGAATACCAGACAAGCTCAATTTGCTTTCACATTTCCTAAGAAAAGGACATCAGATTTCTGTCTAGTATCAGCAATAATAAGGGTATACGTGGCGTAAGGATTACTTCTACCATGACGACTGATTCCAGGAAAAATTTGAATATTTCAGAAAACTATCCCACAACAACTGTAAAAACGGGACAAATCAAGCTGCCTTCTGTCAAAATTGTATTAATATACAGAAAGTAGTGAATTAATTAAGATGTCTATTATTAAAGCAAAGACTATTTTATCAGCAGAGGAAAAAAAGAGGAAGTTTTTGTTACAAGGTGGTTTTTGTCGGTCTTTTTTTTCAGTTTGTTTATTTATCCGAAGCAAACTGAGGTGAAAAGTGAGAAAAGGGGATAGGGAGGGGGGGCAGGACGAAAGAAAGTAGTTATCCTTGTGCCAACTGGTAAAGCCTTACATAAACCCCTCCTGTTCCACTAGAGAAAGCATTACTCAATAGAACAACAATTTACTTAGGATACTAAAGATTTTAACATAGACCATCTTTCATATATTTTATATTACACAATATAAACACTAAATGATAAAAAAGGTTCTTGATTACTGACGAGTATTCTTCTTTTTAAATGATCAACCATGCTGGTTTTTGGTGCACAATGGTGTGTTTAAGTTATATTCTATATGCTCTTGAAAATAATATAATTGATATAGGACACGAGAATCCCCCCCTTTTTTTTCCCCCATGCGCCCACACACATATATACAAAAGAGAGAGTGAGAAGAGAAAGAGGTAGGGATAGAGGGGAGGGGACAAGCTCCAGCAAACTGCTGAATTATTGAACCATGCTAGCGTGGACTGTTTTGGGTTAAAGAAAAAACAAAATCAGAATTTTATACAGGGTGTGCTTCCTCTTAGCATTCTGTCAAGCATGCAGATAAATAGGCTGAAAAAAAAATACAAAGAATAGTAGACAGAGATAGAAAATGCCTTGTCTCTTTTATTATCCAGCTACCATTTCTTGTGAGAGACCACTCTTCAACAGCAGAACAACGATACAGAACAAGCAGAGGCGGGGGACAGAAATGTGAGAGGCTTCCTTATTACTTCATTTCTTGCTTCTCATGAAAATTTTACTTCCTTATCATTACCTAAATTTTACGAATTTAAATATTCAAACTGAGTGGATAAACGACACATGTAATGTATGATGAGCCTTTCCATGCATGCAATTCATTGGAAAAATTCCAGCCCCTTCGCTGTGATGTGTAAAATGGTGGTGAAAAGTTACACTGATGTGTTTATATATTATATACCAATGGATCAGAAGTTTGAAATAATTTGTTATTATCATTACATGAATAAAAGTTCAAGCATTTGAGAAGAAACCTGCAGTCAAGTATGATGCTATGGCAGGGTTGTCAGGCAATGTTTAAATTGTTTCTCTGAAATGATTCCACAGCAAAGATTATCAATGAAGTCAACCCCATTAACATATTATATATCTAGTGACTAAGCAAAATCATTAGTGAAAATGCGAAACGGAAATAAAATAATGTGTTTGTATCCACAGAAAATAACCCAAGCATTATGGAAACTATTTGTAATGAATGGCAGATTATTTTCATACTTTTCTAAGAAAATAGTATGGCTATGAGTATTTTTCCCAATTACGACTGGACATGGTATTCCTTTCGATCTCTGGTTTGAGCTTTCACATTGCCTGGAAACCCTGCATAAGCTTGCCTTTCTATTTTTGGTTCTTTAAAAGCAGATTACATGTGACAGCTAGCACCTGAGGGTGGAGGGGCGGAGGCGAGGTTCTCTCCCCTACTGAGTGACCAGTGGTCAGCTTGACCCCTACCTGCACTGATGACCTGATACTTTGTGGTTTCAAAGTGATGGGGTTAGTCGGGGTCAACTCCACACCTGGCATCAAGTCAAACAGCTGAGCCTAGGTAACAACGGGAGGAGGCACACAGACTAGTCAGCCCACAGTGGACACAGAACACCTAATCAGGCACTTGCATTAATTGTCTCCACAAACCTCTTATCACTTTATGCCACCTATGCCTCTTTTCTACAATTTATGAGCTGCAGCGATACAAATTAATTGAATGCACTGTGGTTGTACCTGCATACAGTCACTGTGATATTTTGTTTCACTGTTAATATATTCTGAACAAAATTTCCAGAAGTCTACTTAGAATATATAGATGTTTTGTTTTGTTTTTGTTCAATCGGATGCGGATGATGCAGACTTCTGTTTCTGCAGGTCACAAACTTATCCTTTCAGGAATGTCTCCAAGTTTGTGTTAGTAACAGACATGCCAAACCCATTTATTACTAACAGTCATCTCTACATGATATCAGTCCCTAAGCGTCTGTGTGAAGAAAACCAGCAGACATGCCAACCCCTTTTGAGACTTGGAATAATCATGGGCTGAACTCACAGTAAAATGAGGACCCAAAAGGGTAATTTTACCGCGTACAAGGATAACGCCACAGAATGAAGAATGCAACAGCAATGAGATTTAAAAGCATTATATATATCTTGCGTCCTTGCCGTAATTTTGGCTGTAATTGCCCGTAAACCATATTTCTGACGGCTCCACGAAATTCTTACAGCAAACCTGTAAATTTGACATGTGTCTGTGTTAGGCTCATGTTTTGGCAGATTCAACAGAACATTCAAAACATGCCTCGTGTTCTAAGACTTCGTCAGCCTCAGTTTCCTCCTTTTTAAATCTTACTATTACAACTGGAAATGGCTGATTTGTTCCGTTAGTAAAATAATGTCACAAATTTTCCAAGCACTGCAAAAATATTCCCGAGTGTACTGAGCACTCAGGTATGCTGTGCTAGACTGGCCTATGACATGGCAAAAACTATGTGGTGAACTGACTGCTTGCATCTCATTCGATATGGTTCATTATATTCATCCTCCATGACTGCATTCCACCACACACACGCTGATTTGAAGGACAGCTAGGGACAGTAGGGAAAGCAGAGAGTCCAAGAGTGTTGAGAGAAGAAGCAAGTAATGGAAAAGGAAAAAGTTTATTGGTTGGGTGGGAAAGAGGTTTGGAGGAGGGGAGGGGGAAGAACTAAGGAGAGATGGAAGGCTGGATTGAAAGAGAAGAAAGGAAGAACAGAAGAGGAAGGGTGAGGTGGAAAGAAACCCATACAGAAACAAGATATGACAATGTGGTGAGGGAAATCACATTTTAACATTGTTTTCATCATGTTTCCTTTATCCATTTTGCAAATCATTAGACAATGAGAATTTATATTTGAAAAGGAAACTGCAGGGAATATTGGACAAAATCCTGATACAGCAAAGAAGACAGCTGAATGTTGAAAACTGACAACGAAAGGAACAACCAATATTTTGAGGCATTGAAATAAAAGCAGGACAAGATACCTTGCTGTGCTGGTAAGTGCAAGTAATTAAAACTACCGTTGCAAGATAAAAGACTAAAAAAGATCATCTTGAATTATTTTTTGGTGGTGCATCGCTGTCAAAATAGTGGAAACATTTTGCCACAGAGTAAGGACATTTACCAGATCGGACAAGTTTAGGGAAAATAAAATCTAATATTGACATTTTCTGTTCACCTCATTTCTGTAGATCTGTGTATATAATTTTGCCAGCTGAATTTCTTTTGCTTGCTGCCACCTTAACAGCTGAATGCAGATGTTAACATATCCTCACTGTCAGCTGTATGAGCTTCAGTTGTTTTTTCAGCAGAGTGTTCATCATTTTTATTTGTCATCTCTTACAGTCAGCTCAATGCATATTATGTTTCATTTATCCTTTTAGTCAACTGACTGTGAACCATGCATTTTTTCCCTAGAAATTCTTATTGTTGATGGACATCATGTTTTAATCCTTCTCTTTATAGTTTGCTAAAAGTACATAACATTTTCTTTTCATTCTTGCAGTCATTTGAATGATTTTAATTTGTTCGTCATTCCAGAATTATGCGTGAAATATATATATATATATAAAAAGAAATCCTACACGCGTATTAGAGGGCCAAATCTTAATTTCTTCTACTCTCTTAGGAGTTGTTTCCCTCCACATCAAGGTTCATCGTATTGCTGTTTCAAAATTTATATTCTTCTACAAAGTCTTGCTCAAATCTTAAACCCACCAATGTTGGCAGGCACATAATTTTTGCACCATCAACTGCTAAATAACTCAGGGGCATGAGAGGAGAAGTAAACAAATAATTAATTCTTAAAAATGGGAGAGAAAAGTAAAACAGAAAATACCGGTATGCAAGACTAAAAGGACATATTGGACAAAGGAGTCCACAACACACTGATATGGCATGATCCGTGAAAATGTGAACGCTATATTGTGCTCTCAAATAATCTTCTAGCAACCGATTTTTATCCAAGAGAGACAAACTATAACAATCAAAAGTTTCGAGTTAGTTATGAATAAAACAATTAATAAAAAAATAAAACAATTTCTAAGGTTAGTAGAACCATCAAATTGCATGTGTAATAATGGCAAAAAAAGAAAAAGGAAACCTCAAAACATGATTCATATCAAACAAAAGGAAATTTGCCTAATGACTGGTCAACGCAATTACAATTTATTTATTGAATCAAGGTAAAAAAAAATCTCAAACCTTCAATAACAAAATAATACTGCTTCAAATGCGTTTGAAACTTTTACAGCAATGGCAAATAACCCACTGTAAATTTCCCAACAGAAGAACCTGCCAGTCAAACTTGATTATTCAAATTAATGAAACATCAAATCTTTCAAGTCCAAAGCATAAACTGCCTCACCAATATTGGCAGGATTACAATAATTTTAAATTTAATTAACATTTAAGGAAACATCCTCAGCCAAATCATTCAACCAAATTAAAAAAAAAATAAAGTCAAAGAAATGAAGCACACTAACAGCAACAAAAACTAACAAGAAAAGGAGAAGAGGAGGAAGGGCGAGTTACCTCTTGTGGATGCCTCCTAAAGCCTCCGCACAGCAGGTTGGGGAGGAAAACTTTGGGGGCACCTGCTGCCCTGGAACCTGCTGCACCTCTTCCCCTTCCCCTCGCTGGTGCTCCAGGTCTGACAACGCCCCTGTAGAAAGTCGTGGGACAAAGTGGTGGCAAAGTAATTGTACACAGTGTTTATTTCACTCTATGGCAACAGTGTCAAGGCAAAAAAACATGGGCATAATTTACTTTCTTGTGGCACATTAATAAAGTCAAGTTCTTAAAAGATGGTAACATGTTATTCTTAATTTAAAATTTATGTCATTTAAGAAAAGAAATGTTAAAAAGAAGAAATGATTTAGATCTAATCTAAACAATTTTTGTGCTCTCCTTAGAAAAGAGCTTGCGTGTACTTACACCTTTTTTTCAAAATGATTGCTATATGTTAAACAGATTCTAAGAATAGGAAACACTGGCAATGTTTTCAGTTTATCCTAGACTCTCAATCATTTGCTTGAGATGTCACTCTTTTACTATAAAAAAAATTACTTAAAAATTTCAGGACACGCTATGGGCCAAACTATCTGTTTCCTTACCTGACACCCTGTGTGATCAACTGACTGTAGAGTGGTGTTCCCAAAGATGATTCACCACTATAGCCCATCACCTGTGAATTTTGAACTTTCTGAATTCATGCTTTGCCGTGAAAGTTTAGCACATGCATACCATCTCCAGAGTGGTTCAAATTTAATTTGTCTAGCTATCAATTCTTGTGTCTTCCATAGCCAGCAAGTTTGCTGGAAGATTAAAATTGCTTTACCTTCATAAATATTTCTGTAACCTTTTTGGAATAGTAACAATTTACACAATGAAACAAGTCTAACCCCAAATAATAAACATTGTCTTGTTTAGTTTTGTTTTCTTTGAATGTCATGTATAAAATTATGTACCACAATTTCTACACTGCATCTAACACAAGAAGAAAAAAATATTTCAGTCTGATATTGCATGTAACGATGTACACCAGAACCCAAAAATACAGAATTAAGGATTTCAAAACAGTTCATATATATTCATATTACATTAAAACACAAAATTAGCACACAACTTTTTTTACACTACACAAGTCGCTCTAGAAATGCACAAACAGCATGCAGTTATTCTCAAGAAGAATCAAAATACAGAAAGTCATACACAACTTTTAAAAGAATAAAGTGCAGAAACTATTGAACTTCATGATGACCACAAAGCTATAGATTCACTGCTGAAATATTAACAGATGCCATAGGCAACATCAATTTTTATTATACAGTTGTCTCCGCCTAAGAAATCGCCCCTCAGGAGACATGATGACCGTGTTCTCAGCCGGAGAAGGCTCCTTTAGACAGGGCATTAATCATGTGTACTACATTTTCCTCTTCTAATTGTTAAGGAGACTGTACAGTGTACGTTTAGACTGGGGGACTAAATGGTCACTAACAAATTTATGGAGCTTCATCACTGATAAATCAATTAGTGATTGGCTTACTTTTTAAACACCAATCAAAAAGAGAGAGAACGGGGTTTTGCTTTCCACCATGGCTAGGGCCTAGCCCTAGAACAAAAGCAGGGCGGCTGACACTGACAGCATTTCTTGCGGTTTAGGTGACGGCTGCTTTAAAAAAAAAAAAAAAGAATCAATCGGGTAAGAAGACCATATTCTTAGGCGGATTTTGTAGTTGAAAGTGGGCTCTTATGATGATATATAGAAAAAAAATCTGTTTCACAAGAATAAATGGCTCTAAGAGGGATCGGATTCTTAGGCAGAGACCACTGTATCTATGATGGAGGCAACAAACTAAAAAAAAATCCTACATAGTTGTATTACAACAGGACAAAACTCTAGCCTTTGAGGCCATTATAAGCCCAATTTTCAGGCCAGCTCCACAAGCACAAATTATGAAGACAGACAGGGATGCCCACAGGCACATGTGAAAACTGGAGCTTGTATTCAAAATCAACCACTTAAGTGAAAGAAAGATGACTCGTACTAAATTTATTGAGCATATTTCTGGATAACATCATGCCTTAATGTTTTGCTTCTGAAAGAGAAGGGTTAAAAAAAATTTCTTACAATATGATGAAATTGATTTTTCTGATGAAAATAAAACAGCTGAATGTTGCTGACTATCACTTAAGTGACTTGTTTTTGCCAAAGTTACTGCCTCTTACAACAAGTCTAATCATGCTCATGGTTAACAGGAAAAGGACAAAGGATTTTCAACAGGACGTAGCCTTACTGATAGAGACAATGCTCTGACTGATAAAACACACGTATGTACCAATGTTTCAATAGGAGTCGATGAACCAGCAAATACCAGCTTCAACAAGTACAACTTGGACTTCAAAAGTATCATATACAAAGATTAGGAATTGATATAATTTTGTGAATACTGCCTTTAACTTTTTAAGGAACGCCTTTTGCATGCTAATACTACAGAAAGGACGCTACAAATGACAAGAGCGAACAAACAGTCCGCATTCTCCTCCAAATGATTTGCTCACAAAATTTAAGGACTATTGTAATGCACTTTCTCAGCCCTCGTAACTGCATGATTCTCGTGCAAAAAATTATTGTATATATATTACAGTACACCATCATAGAAAAGACAAATGTGTAAATCATTTGTGGCATGAAATGTCAAAACTGAAATGAGACTATTTTGAATGCACAGAAAATAAAAGCGGAAACCACAGGACCATACATATCTTGGTGCTGTTAATAAAATTTTTCATTGAATCCTCACAATGGACAGATATTACGATCCAATGTTTCTGTACAATTTTCTGTATTATAAAAGTGAAAGAGAAAGAATTAGGCTAGCATTAACAAAGTAGTGAAAGGCTCAGTAGTACAGGCCTTCAAAGGGTTGAAATAGAAAAAAGACAGAATATCACATAAAATAAATCCAATTCATGATTCAGAAGTAGGCTTTCACATAGTTCAGTTTCCCTGCCTTTTGACAAAAATAGTTCCCAAACAATTCAGCAGGTTAAGGCATGACTGGAATGTCAGAAACCTATTTTAAGCATACATTTTTTATGGCACTTTTTGAGTTTAGGGTTATAAACTAAGACATCACAGCAAATATTAATCTCAGTGTTAATGGCTGCTATAATGTAAGATGAGAGAATAATGAATTTAAGATGATACAAAAAACATTCTGTACTTGTCATTTTGTTAATCTATAAGTTTTCAGACTTGTTTCCTGTGTCTTCTAATGTAATGCATGACCGGTACATGTATTACTAGTATTAGTAGTTTTCAACACTCCACTGAACTGTTCTAAAATGTTAGACTTTTTAGTATAGTTAGTCAAGTGTATTATATTTCTGTTATTGTTACAATCATTACAAAAACAAATTTATTTCTCAAGAATCACCACTAACATCTTCAGAATCATTACTCCTTTCAATAGGCAGAAAATCCAACTGATCAAACGCTGAGCACTCATCAAACTTACAGAAGCAGCTGTCGCTTTGAAATAGATCTCCCTAAAAAAAATTGCATGAATTCATTTTGGTCAAAACTTGTGAAGTTATGCTTTCATGATCACTTTTCCCTGGAAGAAAGGTGATCTAACTGCATTGCACTACTTTCTTCCACAGTATGTTTAACAAATAATGTGTAACAGGGCCCTGAGTAAAACATCCCACTGAAAATTCCCAATGGGATGAAATAAACAAAATGAAAAACAAAACATTCAAAATGCATTCGATGGATACTTCATCATAGGGTAAACATATCTCATCAACTGTATAAAACAACTTTACACCAACTTCAAAAAAATTTTCATGCACATTAAGTTTAAGACACAATATGATTCAAAATGCTCAGTAGACATTGAACAAAATAAACTGAAAAACTAATATTTTTATAATTCTCAGGAATATAATATTATAATAACAGATTGGACTGGACTGGAAAACCAACATTAAATAACACTAGTGTTTCTTCCTCTCACCTCTGCTATGTTTTTGGCCTTCATCCTTAAATTTTGTTCAGTCTTATCTACAGGTTTTGCTAAAACCACTTCAACTCTGGAGCCTTCAATGAGTTTACCTGTTGAAAACAGAAGAGCAACACTGAAGACAAAAGAAAACACATGTCAATTCAAAAACCTGGGGATGTTTTTTTTTAATGGTCAAAGAGATTCATACAGTACAAATGCTTTACCTCTATGAAAAAGAAAGAAAACATCTGTTTTTGTTTTTTTTTATATTTAACCTTCATATTTAAGTGAAGTCTTCTTGCCACTCCAATATAACTGACAGAAATGGATAATAAAAGAGTTGCTGAGAGAGAGAGAGAGAGAGAGAGAGAGAGAGAGAGAGAGAGAGAGAGAGAGAGAGAGAGAGAGAGAGAGA
>JBDFRD010248791.1:0-11133 GCA_039654405.1 Bullina lineata
TCTCTCTCTCTCTCTCTCTCTCTCTCTCTCTCTCTCTCTCTCTCTCTCTCTCTCTCTCTCTCTCTCTCCTTCCTCTCATCTCCCACTGTCGCAGAATCTGTCTATACACTTTGGCCCATTTCCCTTCCTTCATGCCTTTTCCCATCTTTTGCTCATTATTGTAAGAATGCGTGGGTTTGGGAATGCGCATACAGAAATATACCTTGAACTACGGGGTATCACATCCTGAAGGCCTAGGCCCAATCGGTGCAAAGGGCGATCATTCGCGCACATTTTCACGTGCAAGTTCGCTCCGGGAGATCCTGTTGCGGTTGGAATGGCCTTTCGTATCCTATTATGCTTGTTTGTCCAAATTCGCTCGCGTCTGTCTTATTAACACAGACAGTCTGCTTGTTTATCAGACCCCGGGAAACCCCTTCTGCGAGCATATTTGTTTGTGATACATATTAGAGGTCTACTGGGGTGTTTTAGTTAAGAAGGAATGGCAGCAGTTTTTTAGGGAAAGGGTAACGAACGAGAAAATGACAAAAGGCAAGAGCCCCATTGGAAGTGTGCTCTTTGTAATAGAACTAAGATTCTATTGTTAGGGTTGTAGATTTGGATTTAGATCTAGATCCAGACAACAGATTCTGACTGGCGGGTGTAGCTCAGGATTGTTCACATAGTAAAAACAGAGCCTTCTTCTTTATTTTGTCTAATTTTACTATGATTTGCTGTGAAGAAGTGGCAAAATGCTAACAAACTAGAGTGGTTTATATCTTCTCTATGACTCTTCCTCCTGCCCAAATGTAATTCTCCAGTTCTCCTCTCCTAATGCTATTTTTTTCTTCTTACCCTTCCTTTCAGGCTCAGAGTTGGCGTTGATGTACAATGATGAGTCTGTTCTAGAGAACCACCACCTTGCTGTGGCCTTCAAGCTTCTGCAGGAGGACAATTGTGACATCTTGGCTTGCTTGTCTAAGAAGCAGCGACACTCGCTGCGCAAGATGGTTATTGATATGGTGAGTGGAATTGACAATTAAAATATTTTCAAGCATTTTAAATGTAACATGCGCCATTTGCTGCTGACTTGGGACTTACTGCAAAACGCACCTTGTAGATCTATAATAATATGTTAATCCTTTTGACAAATTCATATAAATATTTTTAATATATCGCTATTATTAAAATAATAACAGCAATGAGCAGTATAATAAGAAAGCAACATTCGTTCTCTCCCATCAGGTCCTGGCAACAGATATGTCCAAGCATATGAGCCTCCTAGCAGATCTCAAGACAATGGTGGAGACAAAGAAGGTGGCTGGCTCAGGCATCCTCTTACTGGACAACTACCAGGACCGCATCCAAGTCCTGCAGAACATGGTCCACTGCTCGGACCTCAGCAACCCAACTAAACCACTGGAGATCTACAAAGTGTGGGTGGACCGGGTGATGGGTGAATTCTTCCGCCAGGGTGATCTTGAGCGGCAACAGGGTCTTGACATCAGCCCCATGTGTGACAGACACACAGCAACCATTGAAAAGTCTCAGGTGAGTGTCAAAGAAGTTCTTCTCCTTCAGATCATCACCAATTTTTTTGTCCTATCTATTATCTCTTTTTATAGACTAAAATGTCTTTAATCAAATCTGATCATCATGCTTATCTGTAGATCGGCTGAAATATTGAAAGTTTCATTTATTACATCCTGATTATTTTTCATCAAAAAATATGTTCACATTTCATTAAGTATTATTTTTGAGCTGTAATATAAAGTTTCTACTTCTATATATATATTTCTACTTCTTACATTTATCAAGGTACACCTTTCCATGCGTTGTATCCATTACCTTTTCACCATTAACTCATCCCTCTTGATCCCCAGGTTGGATTCATCGACTACATTGTCCACCCACTATGGGAGACGTGGGCTGACCTTGTGTTCCCAGATGCTCAGGACATCCTTGATACACTGGAGGACAACCGAGATTGGTACCACTCCTCCATCCCTCTCTCTCCGTCGTCCAGTTTCTGCAGCAATAAGCTGGAGGAGGAGGACAAATTCCAGTTCCACGTGGAGGAGGATGGAGAGACACAGAGTCAGAGTAGTGCAGAGAGTGAGCAGTCAGTGATACGAGTCAACCCTCCAGCGTCTACCTCCACCACCACTTCCTCCCCTCCAACCTCCTCCACCTCTACCAACTCACAACTCTTGGACAGCTCACGGCGGAACTCAAATCCCCAATCTGCTTCCCCATCTTCTGTGGCTGTCAACACAAACAGAAACCTCCCCAGCCAAAACACCAACTCAAATCGGACAGTAATTGATGACCGAGGGCAGGATTAAAAGTGATGAAATGTTCCCTCCTTCCCAGTCCATCCCCACAAAAACTCAGTCCTCCTCAATGATCCTCAGTTTGACTGGCCGGTGTACTGGTTTGTACAGCTAACTAGCATGAGTGAAACTAAATGACTTGAAGAAAATGTTTGCCAAAGGGATAATCACTGTTTGAAAAGACGATTTGAGCTCAGATTTTGATTGTGCAATTGGGTATTCAATTCCAGACTCGATGAAACAGGAGAAAGAACGTAAAGGAAATGGCTATCAGCTTTCTTATTGGTTTTTAGTTTTTTGAACAGATCATTTTTTTTTCTTAATTAAATCATTTTATTTTTGGCATGTATATTTCTACACCATTTTTACTTTTTAAAAGTGATGAAGCTGAATGCACAGTTCGGTACAGACAGTTCACTGGATGACAGAGCATATTCTGTGATAGCTCACATAACCTCTTTATTTGTTGTGATCACATGACTTTTAACATCTCGTGATGGGCATATACTTTACAGACTTGGTGTACAAATTTTTAATGCTCCGTATCTCCTTACAAAACCACATTGTTTTGACTGGAGAAAGATGTTGTCAAGAGCCTGTTTCTTCTGCAAAAGATGAAGCTGACATTTCAGACTGACAGAAGAGAGGATTTGTATCTTCAAAGGGAAGAAATTGACAAAAATGAAAGATTTATGGTTCCACATTCTGGTCGATGCTGATACAATTCATGTCAAAGACAATCCATCATTTCTTTCCTTTATGGTTTGATTTGTTGAATCATGGATAGGGTTGTGCATTTGTTTTTTTGCAAACTAGAAGCGTTGAGTGACCCATGATCAATGCTTTATCCTCATTGTTCTTTGGATTCTTGTATTAAAGAAGGTATTATAATGCTAATGTGCACTATAGATTCAGTATGCATAAGTTATACAGACTGGAAGACAAATGAGTATTAGAGGTTCAACAGTACATATCAAGTACATGTATTAAAGTGACAGAAAATGAGTGCTGTATTCACTGTACATTTGAAGATAGTATGGTGGATTATTTACAATCCATATGTTAGCTTTGATTGCAGTTTGAAAGTTGGCTGTTTGTAACTGTAATACAAGGGAATGCTGTAATCTTGTGGTCTAAGATGTTGGTTCAATTTGTGTATTTTTTAGAATGGAAATATTTGTATAGTGATTTTTCTTTGTCATCGATGTTGGTTTGTGTTGGAATGAGGAAGAGTTGCTTGCTCTTCTATCATTTTCATTTTTCTGTGCAGTTGATGTTTTGCTTTTTTTTTTTTTTATAATCGGTTGTGACTCCTGAAACTGTTTCTGGCTACATGTTTACAGCATTTCCTTAGATCATCTCTTGTGATAAAACCTATCAAAGAAATCCTTGCTGTTATTTCAACAGCTTTGTTGTTTGTTTTGTTTGTTTGTTTTTCAATTTTGACAAATGACACTACATGCTCAGTTGTTTTGTTGGTGGTGTTGTTGCTTCTTGTGTCTTGTTTTGAAAGAAGAGATCTTTACAGGCTATGTAAAAAAGAGTAGTATTTTATCCTTTACACTTCTGCTTTGTAATGTTTTATATCAGGTCATTGGGAGAAGAATTTGTAAACATAAAGAAATTAGGTTTTGAATAAAGTAATTTATTGAGAGTTGGAAATGTGCTCTGCTTTGAGTGATCTCAGCGGAAAAAGACTCGTAGGATCTGCTGACTTGATAACGTTTGGAAAGTATGATTGTGGTAGCTTTTTTATGGTAGTACACAGAATTTTAAAAAACAAATTGTTGCTTACAGACATCAAAGGTTTGAGATTTAACTTGTTTTTGTTTTGCTTTCGGTGTGATGATAAGATACAAAAACAATTTTTACTAGGAAATGGAGATTAACAAAGCATGTTTCATAGACATCTCCCATGAGAACAGTCTATGTGTACAACATTTGTAGTATTACAGAAGATGCTCATTATTTAAAATAGTTGACCTTAAGGTAAATTCTGTAAAATCCCGAGAAATTTTAGGTGCTTAACAGGAGTTCTCAAATGTTGAGGGCAGTTTCAAACATTATTCCTCTGTTCAGGTTTACTTGATATTATTTCGTCATTTTCTTCTTCTCACTCACCCCCCATTTCATCTTCTATTGAAACCCATCTAGCTGCTAGTTTAATCATCTTTACTCTGTCCAAATTTACAATTGTTCAGCATTATTTGAAATTATAAAGTGGTAGTGGAGGAGAGTGTTCCTCTAGGACAGGAGAAAGAGAACAAAAGATCTTTTTCTATCACTTTCATCTTTGTTTTGTTTTTTTGTAATGGATGTGGAAATTTTTATCAGTAGTAATAGACAGGGTTTTATTTATTTGTTTTTCAAGGAATGGGGGTCATTTCATTTATTTAAGTTGTTTTTTTGTTTTGTTTTTAATTCTTTTTGTTCGCCAAGACTATCACGATCCATATGTTCTCATATACCTCTAAATTTGATCTCATTCTCATGGTGTTTGTATGGCATGGGCTTGATAAGAAACTTAATGAAGCAAAATGCGATATTAAAATTTATAAGATCCAGACTCATGATAAAGGCAAGAAGATTTTGCAATTTTGTTTTCCATTTGGAATTTTGTTTGTAAAGTTTGCTTTGAAAGCAACCTTATTCGAATTTTCCCTTGAGCATGAATTATTTAGGAACAATGTCCTGAAACTAAATGAAAGTGGTTGAACTACTCCTTATAAAATACAGTGAAACAAATAGGTCTAGTTTCATGGAGAAATGATTATTTTAAGTTTTGAAGTGAAGAAGATGATCACGGCTTTAAAGCTAGCTAAGCTCATGTAACCGCAGTACACCCGCAACATTGATGAGGAAAAAGAACACATACATATAATTGCAAATGTTGTACATATATATTCATAAATCAGTACATTACAGTACATTATGTTTTATGTTTTCAACATGTTTTCAACATCATTTTTCTTACTCCTATAAATGATTGAAAGATAATCAATAGATACATAAATATACTTTGTATATATATATATATAAATATCTATACTCTATAAAATATACAGATATATGTTGATGACTTTTGTTTGGCATTTTTTTAGCTTGTAGAAGTATTCCTTTCTTATATATAAGATATATATAGATATATTGCCAGACTTGCTGGTCTTGAAATGTAATTTTAAATTCATGTGCGTTTTACGCATCATCCTCCCCCTTGAAAAGTAAAGACTTCATTCTGCACACACACAAAAAAAAAAGAAAAAAAAATGTAGTGAAAGGTTTATCTCTTCTCGCTCTATTCAGAAATTTTTATCAAGATCAGTTTACTGTTTTGGATTAAAACGACTCATGATGTTTGTAACTGTCACGCCTTTACCTCCGGTGTATCCTATAAGAGGAAGGCAACTGGAGGTTTTTGAGTAAACTGTTCAAATATTCATTCTTTGATGACATCAATTTCATGCTAGAGATGGATCTTTTACCTGAGATGAGGGCTATGCTTTTATATGACGTAGCCTTTGCTTCATCACGCAACCCCAAATTTTCTAATCGCTGTCCTTGTTCGTTACATTAGTCATTACTATATTACATATTGTATGCATATCATGAGCTACCTTTGTGGTCCTGGCCCTACTCGCTACTAGGCCTGGCTACCGCTGTGATATTAAGACTTATAATCCTTGGCAAACACTCAGCTCCTGAACATGTAGAATTGTTAGTCATTTTTATTTTCCAAACACATGCTCAACCATAATTCACACTAAATTTTAGATTCATGGTTGACTTGACTTTCTTTCATCCCAGCTTTCCCTCTCTCTCTCTCTTTCTTTCTGAGTGTGTGTGAGAGAGAGAGAAAGAGAAGCCCTATTTATTGTTGAAATTATCTGAGCAGTGTTTGCAGTTGTGAGACTTTTTTTTTCATATTCATTCATTAGAATTGAATCTGTATCTTCATTTTCATGGTTCCCCTACTCCAACAAGCTGTTGAGACTCAATGACAGTTTCAGTTGTATTGAGTGGGAATTTAATCACTAAAAGGTATTATCTTCATTATTACTGACATAATATACATCGAGCTCATTTTCACACCAGTCCTTTTCATACCTCATTCCCAAAACCATCAACTGAATTCAGTCTACTGCTATCTATGAAATTTGTTCTTTTTGTTGTTGTTGTTTTTAATTACTATTAATTTTAGTTTTTAATGTAGATAGACCGTTCATCTGTGATTTCATAGTCACAGATATTTCATGTACTAATAATAATAATAATAATTATAATGTGATAATTTACAAGAGCCCTCTTCCCACTTCCTCCTACCCCTCTCATTCCCCCTTCCCTCAAGCTGATGGTAATAAAATACACATGGCAAAATACTGACGGAGGTTGTGTTGTTCTTGCTTGTCTAAGTGTATCATATTGTTCTATATTAATTTTTCATCATTTCCATCATATCAAACATAAGCAAATCCATTCATAAGACAAAATTATGCCATAAGCATTCACTTAAATTTTTAAATTGGTACAAGAATATGTGTATTCTCATATACACATAGAAAAAAAAAACAAGTAGATAAAAGATGGCAATCATGGAACATGAACATGCGATGTGACCATTTGACATACATGTATAGTATTATAAAAATTGTCAAAGGGTGACCACTCATGACTCATGAGTTTGTTCACAATCCTCTTTTACTGAATGAAGAGAAACTACTCATACATTCTTTAACAATTCTTTTAAAGAGTTGTGCCCCTTTTGTCAGTAAAAAAAATACACAAAAATTACTGATTTAAATGGTCAAAGAGAGACCATTCAAGAATGTGTTCATAATAGATAAGTGGTAGGAGTCGCCTCCCCTTTTACTAAACAAATTCGTGAAACCCATGTCTATTATTTTTGTTCCAATTTATTAATATTTTCAACACCCCCATTTCATTTATCTCAAAAGGATAAACACGTTGACACCCCATTTGTGTCTTATTTCTTAATTTTGTACGAGATATTTTAGAAATTTCTCCGGACCAAAAATTGACAAATGGTATAATGCGCATGTTTTGGAAACGAAGTTAATCTTCTTCAAAGGCCAGTTTTAAGTAAAAACAAAAAACAAAGAGGCATCAAAACATCATATGATAGAGATACTGTACATATCAATTATATGTTTAGAACAAACAGAACCAACATTTATAAGTGAACAAATGTGAAAGAAAAATCCCCTTCAATTTTACTTAAAGAAATTAACTTTCAAAAACTCGAATCAAGGATGCCTCACATCTGTTTATATTTAGGCTGCCACTGAAGGAACATTGTTCTCTTTGCTTTCCGACAAAGATTGCAGCAATCATTTTGTTTTCGCTCTAACTATTCCAGCGTATTTCATTTCATTGGTGTTTCTCCTTCAAGTGTTTACAATAAGAAGATAACGCCAGTGTAGACTTTTACTTTCAGTAGTGTCACACAATACGGGGTCGACTTGGGCATTTTTTTCTTTTAGTCTTGAGATTGTGAAGCTCACGATAGGCCCCTACATGAGGGAATCGTACTGAGCGATGCTCGCCTTCTTCGCGAATCACATGGTTACTTTCGTTTCGTTTCGGCAGCTTGTTTTTGACTCTCTAAGCAGGAAGTAAACCCACCTGGGCCTTGCGGGAAATAAACAAAATGATTGTCTCCTCTCCACACGTGCAAGCATTGCTAAATTCAAAATGTCGTGAAAGAAACACTTGTCAAGCCTTTGTGACTGGCCTACTCAGGGTCAGAAACAGATCTAGACGACAACAATTCTGATTTGGATCTTCCATTTGTGTTTTTGAAGTGCCGTAAGTCCTATAAGTTGAGTTGATTTGTAAAGTGAACGTAGAATCTAGAGAGAGGTCTGGTGTAGCAAAAATGAGTTTGAGGGGTGTACATGCATGATGTGGGGATTCCAGCGAAAGCTTTTTATTATACCAGTAGAAGATAGGACAGAAAACGGGAGGTTTTCCGAACGCGGTGGCATTGCAAGAATTCAAGGGTTAGAGTTAGGGGTAAGGGTTAGTGAAAGGGTAAAGTAAGGGTTAGGGGTAAGGCCCCTCTTTTTTTATCCTACTCCACCAAAGAAAGCCCTCTTTAGTTACTTGGGGTAAGTATGAGACCGCGTTCGGAAATCCTTCCCAGAAAACACATTGTTAGAAATAACAGAAAATAATGTAGAAAAGGGCAGCATTATTCACACAGACTGCAGGTTGCACAAAAAAACTAGATTCTAGCCGAACGTGGAACCCATCTCACTGACAGTCAACCACTCAGAAATTTTTTGCCGATCCAGTGGGGCCTGCACCCACAAAATTGAGTACAAGTCTAACAAGTGGTGGGCATTACACGGTGCTCTACCAAGTCTGATGACAAAGAAGGCATTTGCCCACTGCGGACAGAGTTCATATTATGCAAAAGGGGATGCGATTAGTTGACCTTTTGTACTTTGTTGGTGACGTTGCCAAAGTTTATCCAGGCCCCAATTCCTAAGGTGAGGCAAGGAAAAAGAATTTGATAAAACATTACAGCTCATTTAGAATTAGAAGAAATGATGACAGACAGAAGAAAGAGGTATGGACAGACATGAAACAGAATGAGTCGGAAAGGTCAAAGAAAACCCTGAGTGTGTGTATGTGTGTGCTTGCGCGTGTATTTGAGAGAGAGGGTTAGATACAAACAATATAAATATCAAATAAACATAAAATGTATGCAGGCATGGTGTGTTTTTCTTACAAACACAGTTCTGGGAATTAAGAACAAGCAGAAAACTTTGCAATTAATCGGATGGGCCTGCACCTTTGGATTGTTGTTACACAGACTCAGAGACATTTTAAATGAAGTAATGAAGAAAAAGTTGTTTTGTTTTGATTACTGTAAGCATCTGTCGTATGGGTTGAATTCCTCCACATTTTTTTTAGATAGACTAGAGTTTTCAATTGAAAAGAGGTTGGCTGAGTGCACACAATCTGTCCCAAGATTGATTTGGAGATCCATGACCTAACTGAACTGTCGTCTAGTAAAAATGCACAACGTTGATTCATATTTAAAAGTATAGTGGTCTCTGCCTAAGAGCCCACCATTCTTCTTGTGAAACAGAATTTTGTCTATATATAGATCTAATTCTTCCGCCCAAGAACACAGTGATCTTACCCGATATATTATATTTTTTTAAGCAGCCGCCAGAAACACTGTTAGTCGCCATGCTTTTGTTCTAGGGTTAGGTGGAAAGCAAAGCCCCGTTCTCTCTGCCCTCTCCCCTTCCCCCACCCCCGTTTAGTTTCCCTAGGCCTATGTGCTTTGACGCGTTCGGCCAACTCAGCCATCCGTACTTCGAAGCATGATGAAACACCTCTCTTTATTTTGAACTATGCAGTGGGAGTGGGGTCTCAGCAAGGGATCAGAACCAAGATGGGTCTTTCAGTTAAATTTTATGGAAAGGAGCCGCCAGCGTCTTGCATTGTTTTGCGTAATACACATAGGGATAGTCTGGTAGGAAATAAGCAAGATTTTGATCGGTGTTTAAAATTTAAGTAAGCCAATCACAGATTGATTTGGTCAGTAATGACGCTCGATTGATGTGTTAGTGCTCCCCACCCCCAGTCTGAATTGCATTGTTCAATTGCAAACATCGCTTTTCTTTGAAATCCGTCTAAGAGCCCACTCCGGCTAAGAACACAGTAATCATGTCTCCTGAGGGGCCGGGTTCTTAGGTGGAGACCACTGTATTAAAAAAAAATTCACTGTTACTTTACTTTTTAATTTATAAGCACAAAACTTCGCACACATATTTTTCAGATGGGATTGTTTGTGTGATATCAGAATTTGTATACTGTGAATATTTTGTTGTTTTTTTTGTTAGTGATTTTGTAAAAATGACCTAATTTTTCATGAAAACAAACCATTCGTGCCATGACATATAAAGACTAAGTCATTCCATAGTTTGATGAGTTTGCTCACTTTTTTAATCCAGATACATCAAGGTAAAAAAAGCCAGTAGTTTTCCTTGGTTCATAGGAAACCCTAGTACATATCCACTTGTAGAAGCTTCTGCATAAGTAGTGATAGTGCTAGATACAGTAACTGTTCTGTATTGGCAGCAGGAGATGCCTTCCCTGTGCCACTCATTTTCACACCTACTTTTATCGTCTTTGACTGTGATTTAAGCCTAGATCTAACTTTCGTTTTAGGGAGACTGTAGTCCGGGTCCATGTCAGCTTCCATGCTTTCAATAACTTCCATTTCATAATCAGAGAAGTCTCTCTTGAAAGCATCACACGTTTCTCTCTGACATGCTGGCTGGTTTGATAGGCGAGGCCTAGCAACAAAAATGATCAAAGCTCGCTTCTGTATTCTCTGATTTCACTTCCGTTTCTATTTTTGCAAAGGGAATTGGACAGGCTAACAGCCAAGACATACTATTACCCTGACCGTTGTGAGATAAAGCTAGAAAATAATTCTAAAGTTGAAAATCGCGAGGGTTGCGGGAGTAGTACCCAACCGAGTCAGCATTTCGTACTGCAACTGTCGCGGTAGTAGAACTGAGTGAGATAAGATTTGTGCCACTGTTTTGAACAATGCGTATTTTATGGAAATTACAAGGAAAAAAAAGAGCTATCCTGAAGAAGACATGGACAAGCAAATTTGTCAACAATTGCTGTCTTCAATGGGAACAACTAGTAACAGAAAAAAAAATCCCATAAAAGGTGAAGAGAAGAAAGAAAAGAATAAGAATAAAATTAGCTTCATTTCCTGTGTGTGTGTGTGTGTGGGGGGGGGGGGGGGGGGGGGGGGGTCTTTTGCCCC
>JBDFRD010249011.1:0-11130 GCA_039654405.1 Bullina lineata
CCAAAGTCAATGGGAACATTAAATTATATGAATATTAATGCCAGTTTTTTGTGTCAAGAATGAAGGCCCGTTAACCAAGTATCACAATATCTTCTTTCATACACAGTTACCTCCCTCTGATGTAGACGCTTTTATGTGGATCAGGAGATTGCTTATCATAAACTGTAATTGATATGACATGGACCAATTATATTGAAATTGGTTCAAAGGTAAAAGGCTGGCGGGCACTGCGCTTTCTGAGATGAATTATGATACATAGACGAGTTAATGAAATAAGCTACCAGATTCAATGAATCTTCAGTAACACCATCATAGTCACAAAACGGACCGTACTTGAATTTCACTGACCTACAAGAATATAGTGAAAGTGGTTTAACCAATTCGCACTCATTTTGTCGCCCCCTTTCAGCTTGACATTTTTATTTAAAAGCACAAAAGGCGTTTGATGGTAGGAGATCTACATATATAAAACCAAGCAAAGAAAAAAATCATTGAAGACAGACAAACTATTCGAGCCACACGTTATCTGTTCCGTCCTGCCCTGTGTGGTACCGTACTGCAAGTGGTCAACGCCAGTAAGTCTTTAAAATAATACGCGGTTCTTTTTTTTCTACAGTTTAAAGATGAAATTACCAAACAGAAAGAAGAGAAGAAGTAGTAGTTGGAGAAGAAATGTTACAAGGGCATGGAATAGAAATTACACTTCACAATTCTAGATCTCCACGGAACCTTATAGTGGCCAGGCGAGTGAATGGTTGAAGCATCATACCCGCAATTCGAGGTTCCTGGGTTCGAATCCTGAGGGCCACCGAACAAGCTTTGAATGAAGTTAGCTTTTTTTTTTAAAACGACATGCCAGAATAGATTGCACGAGAAGCCAAGCGTCCTGTCAGCAATTATTAAATTAAATATACTTTTGTAATTAAAGTACCAATATGCATTGAGTTACAATCAACGGTGCGTCTGTGAATACTGATAAAGTGATTCCATTTATTATAATTACTGCTAACGTTTGTACATCTTTCCGTTTCGTATAATTTTATATGAAGGATGAAGGAACATGGACGGAGGAAAATTGAAATTACTTTATGATTGTGATCAGCTGCATAGACCACAAAAAACAACAACAAACAACAACAACAACATATTATGATTGTTCTTCATGTCTGACCACTTGGGAAACGCTTCCCTATTCATCTTCAAAACGTACACTAAAATTTGTAATACAAATAATAGAAGCTATCACAAAGTAGACAAACACAAAAACGAACCAACACTCCACATTTCTGTCTGCGAGGGTTTTAAACACGGAAGACGCAAAAAGGAAAAAAAAGAAAGGACTACATAATTGAAATAGGAAAAGAAAAGAAACATAAACTAATTCACGAACGAAATCATATGTTATTTTTTTTCAATGGCTTCTTCAGACAAGTTACTGTGGCGTGTAAGGAAATATATGTTATACGGCTTCGGGATCGTATGGCTCTTTTTCGTCTTTCACAGACGGCCGAAGCAGCTACGTCACTGCTTTGCCTGGGCAGCCTCTTATTAGAAATAACGCTTTGCCCAGAGGCGCTGTTCCTCTCTCAGTCATACTAGTTTTATTCCGAAGGAAAGACAATGGTCAATACGTTTGGAACTAGTCTGACCTGCGGAAAGAGATTGAGACGTTCATGGGTAGAGTATTTGACATTTAGAAATTTTGCCAGGACAGCGGCGCTCTTGTATAAAAACCATTTAAAATACTACTAACAATGTTGTATTTTCAGCTTCATAGCAGCCCTCATTTTTCCATTTTAACAATGTTGCAGTAAGACAGCCTCTCAAAAATTGATTTAATGCTTTGAGCTCTATCACCCGGCATTCGGTGTATCGTGAAAATGACCCAGATAGTATTTCCATTCTGACAGGTACAAACGTCTCATCCAGTTACCATGTTCGCAATAGTCCAACAATAACAATAAATGAGCACACAGAGTCATGTCCTTTTCCAGAGTACTTAGAATAGGGCCATGCAAATAGTTGCCCGCAGGTAGGGTGTTTGTGAGACATCCCCTTGATGAAACTATCAAATGAATCACCCTCAAATATCGTGGGCTGAATGACCCAGATCTACATTTGCCAATGATGGGGCCAGGAACTGGATCCAGGCGATAAAGAAATGGATTTGAATCAGAATTATCTCGACAGTGACCTAGAATATGTTCAAGCAATAAAGATGTACCGGTAGATCATGCCGTAGACACTAATCAAGACCTGGAGAATGCTCCATCATTTCAGTGCTTAATCTTAGTCTTAATCCTCTTCGTTCCCGGAGGAACATAGGGCTGCAACCACTGCTAGCCAATGGACATGGTTCTGAGCAATTTTCTTCATCTGGGGCCACGAAAATCCAGCCGCTTTTGCTTCTTCTTCCATGCCGCGAGAAGATTTGTCAGCGAATTTGTCAGCGAACTGGCTTCCCGTGGGCTATCACCAGTTTGCGTCATGCGTCTTCTATAGGAAGAATCTTCTCGAATCGGGCCAGCTAATGTTTCAGTGGTTGCAGTTTCTGTAACATTCTTTTTTTACGATTGGGGTTGTTGGCCCCAAGTCAATCATTTCAGTGCACAGCATGTAAATTTTATCTGCATAAAAAGAGGCTCGACCTGCAGGGCAAACCGGCATGGCATGGTCCAGCTTTGGAAATAAAAGTCAGAAGTGTCCTTGAGAAAAACACTTTACACCGTTTTTCATCTCCCCACCCAGGTGCGCATTGGGTACCGGCATATTCTGCTGGGGAAGTAAGCCTACAACAGACTAGCGTCCTGTCTAGGTGATGACGTATAAATCATATGTTCTGCTTCACGCTAATGAAACCGGGATAAGCTCCGGCTCTATGGGCCTCAATAGCCTTAAAGGAACTTTACTTACTATAGGTGACTTACATCACTTTCAAGACCAATTTCCTAAAGCCAAGAGAACCCCATTTATTTTTAAAGTACCAACCTTTGACCTAGAATGCAGCAATTTCTGCAGCCAGTTCCGCTTGTCTGTCAGTCGACCCACACTAATCTCAGGAATACCGCCGCTGACCTCCTTCGACTCCGGCCGGTCCAACTCTTCTGTTATCCGCTGAATCTCATGCTCAATCTGCATCCGTTTGTTGTCCTCGATTTTCCGGATCAGCCTCAGAATGTCCTCATTCTTCTCATCAATGTCCTCCTTGGTGCACAAGTCGCAATGAGTACCCACCAACAAGATCTGAGCTCCAGCTGCCTTGTCCATAATGGCCTCAAGCCAGTGGCCAATTAGCTCTTCATACAGCTCAGTGCTGTACTTGGTGAAGTCGAAAACAACAACGTGGAGTGCGTCTGAGGACAGGAACATGTGGTGGGCTGCCTGGTAGATGTGATGTCCCCCAAAGTCCAAAACCTGGAAGAGGTAATGATACACCTTGTAAAGAAAATTTTTACCTTAACAAATCTAACCCCCCCTTCCCCAACACACACACAAAAAAGAGGACCAGAAAATCACAAATAGCACTAATGCTGAACAAATCTTAACTAAAACAAAATCAAAATTCAAAGGCTATTTTGGTAAATTTCAGTGCGTTTTTTTTTAACGTTCCATAGGTCTTAAACACTCAAAAAACTTTGCTTCATCAAGATCAGCTGTCTGTTTCTTCATTTGATGTTGAAGAAAGAAAACAAAACAAATTATTTTATTCATTTTGTTTTATATTATTTCTAACTATGCTATTTCAGCTTTATAAAAAAAAAAAAGGCATGAACTTCAAAAAAGTATCTGCTCTTGCAAATAAATATAAACCATATTTTAGACCAGTTTTCAACCATATAATTCCAGCAAATAATGGCAAAGCATAAATTTACAAAGAAAAAGAAAGATTCACACTTTTTTAAAAAACCTTTTTTAACAATATCTGACAATCGTTGCAATAATCCCCCCAAAAAAGAAGGGATGCAAACATTCATCGCTGATGATGACACACACAACTTTACATCTGTTTCTCTACAAACATCACCTGGACGCGTAGCCGTGATTCTGGCTCCCATAGATGACGCTCCATCACCCAGGTTCGCTCCGATTCCTCTGTAAGGTTGGCACGGCCGTACATCAAAGCTCTCCGCAAGCTTGTTTTACCAGCTTTGGCTGCTCCAATCAAGATCATCTTCCAGCGGTGATGGGCTTCTTTCAAACGGATTCCTATGGAAGGAAAGACAGAAATAGTTGAAAACATGATATCCAGGTATTCATGTCATTTGAAAACTTTTATATTTTTCAGATTTTAGTATAGAATATATTTATATAATACAATCACGGCTGAATGAGCAGGCTGATCAACTCATAACCAGAAAGTTATAGGTTTGAATCCTGGTACTTGACAAGGCATATGATCCTACTTATCTCCACTCAGCCATGAGGTTGGCACTAGCATAAGATTTCTCTTGAAGAAAAAAATGTACAGTAGACTTGCATCCTTTTTGTAGGTGGTGGTGTGATTGCCAAGTTGTTAATGCATCGGACTCATAATCGAAGACTCCTGGATACAACTCTGGGTACGGTGTGGTGTACTTGAGAAAGACACCACTTTTCCTCTCCTCACCCAGGTGCAAACTGGAGTAAACCAACGATGACTAACGTCCTGTCTAGTAGGAGATTATGATCTGTTCAGCATCACACCTCTGAAGCCCAGATAAGCTCCGGCTCTATGGGCCTCGTATCCCTTGAAGGAACTTTACTTACTTCTTGCAGGTGAAAAAAATACATGCGCTATACTTCATGCTTCTGACCTTGGGATATACTATATACTGCAAGCCTTTGACATATTTAATAGGCCTTGAAGCAAATCTATTATATCATGTTACATTTTATTTCCACTTTACCATTCTCAAGATTTCTTATCTTTTCACAAAGAAATGGGCCCCATTGATCACAGTTTTATTGCACTAAAAAGGAATAGAGGCTTCCTGTGTAATGGAAAATTCCTGGCTTCAAATAGTGGCTGCAACCTTCCCTCATGTCTAAAAATAACCATGAATATTAGCCAATAAAATTCCAGTATTTTGTTTCCCAGGGAAATTATTTTTAGCTCAGTGTTGATAGGCAAAGATGGCGGTAGTTGCTTGGCTCAACCGGCTTTGACTGTGAAGTGAAACAAAAGACCTCATTAAGTTCACAACTTCTGTTTCACCACTCACGCTTGACCAATGATTCAGCCCCAGACCCCATGAATACTGACCTTTGAGAAATGTGAACAGAGCTTGGGTACCCTGTTCCATGATTTCCTTATAAGGACTTCGAAGAGGGTTATTCAAAAGGGACAGTCCATCTCTTGCTTCAAGCTGTTCCAGCCGGTCCATCAGCAGTGGAATCTCTTCCAGGTAGTTGTTGTCGGCATTGAGGCAGGCCAGTTTATACAGCTCATGGATTTTCTCTGGAAGCTGACGATGGAAAAAAGCAGTTTAGTTTAACCCGTTCACTGCCAAAGTCACCGATTGGCGAAAAACAATGTTTGTTTATTGCCAACTTTAACGTTGTTACTTCAGTCTGTAATTAACAAAACACGACATACTTCTTTTCCGCATAAAAATGAAGAACAAGAACTCTCAATGAGATAGTGCTTTTTAATCAAGATCTTCTCATTATTTCATTAATTGGTTTTTGCTAGCATTCAGCTAGATAGGTGGCAGTGAAAGGGTTAAATACGCAATGGAATTGGATTGACTGAGTTTGTTTTTTCAGAGAAGAAATGGAAGATCCTCACATGCTTCTCTTAATTGTTTATACTACTTCAAAAGCAGCAAGTTGAGCCGAGATTATTAATATATTTTTTTCAATTTTAAGAACAATGGTTGCACCATGGCTGAATTGCTATTTTGCCATACTGGCAACGCGAAGGTCAGGGGTCGACAAATTTTCCTGTATTCACCCAGGAATGAGTAAGGTATAAGTGTGCTGCTGGATAAGTACACCCCAAAAGATTAGTATTCCATCTAAGACGTAACCTGGCATCTTCTGTTCTGCATCATGCTACTGAAACCTAGATAAGCTTCTTCGGCTCTTTTGTGTTTTGTAGGCCTTGAAATGTTTTTACTGATGAAGAGACACAGAATATCTAGAGACACCAATAATTAATGTGAGTGAATGTCTCATTCCCCCTTGCTTAGCTTAACCTTCTTAGTGTGATGAGCCACGTATGTGGCCTTCCTGGTAGAGTGCTTATTGCTTTCAAAATGTTTAAGTCAGCACTAAGAGATTTAAAATGCATTTTATGGTGAAAAACAGAAAACAGAAGGCATTACAGTAATTGTTAAAAAAAAAAAATTCAAGAATAAAAATAACAATAAATGGTATGATCATCAATCAATCGCCAGCTTAATTGATCTCCTACTTACCTTTGTCAACTTATTATTCCCCACACTAAGATATTCAAGGTGTTCTAAACAGCAAATCTCATCAGGTAATTCTGTCAGCTCATTGCTGTCAAGCGCCAAGTGCTGAAGTCTTTTCAGGTTTTTGATACCATTGGGAATTGCTGCAAGCACATATTCAATACACAATTATGAAAATTTGAATTATCCAATGTTATGCACTTTGATTTTACGAATGTTCTTCTAATCCGAAAAGTTGGCAATTGTTGCTCTCAGTTTATAGGATAAAGTTACAAGTAATGATACAGGAAGTATTTTGTATTCTGTTGTTAATTACAACAATTTACAAGTGAAACTTCTGTTAAAAAACCCGGTTTCAGAATGTCTTTCACAATTTTCAATTTTAAGAGAGAGAAAGACAGACACACAAACATGTGTTTAGTCTTCCAACTCTACAGGAAACATCGGTCACCTTTTTTCATGATTTCCCTATTGTTCTGACCTCATTTTCACTAAACACTTATTAATTATTCTTACATTTCATCAAGTTTTCGCTAAGATCTAGGCTTTCTAGATATCGCAGCCTGTAGGTGTCTTCTGAAAGTCTCAACAAGGAGTTGCGTTGTAACTGCAGTGACCTCAACATCACTAAGCTACACACATCTTTAGGGATATCAGTGAAGAAATTGTCACTCAGGAAAAGTTTCTGTAAGAAATGACAATAGATATAAATGGATGGATTTCACTTTTTCTTGATCAACAGAAATTGTGCAAATATTTCAATATTTACGAAGGTTAAAAAAGACATACTCACAACAGAAAAGAATTAATGCTCACAACAGAGTATTGTCTTATCATGCATTCTCACAGTACTGGATAGTGTCTTCAGTTGTTCTAAGATAAAAATTGTACTGTTATAAGTATAAGCAGTGTATCTAAAAAAACTCTGTGACTTGAACATTATTTTAAGTCCATAAAAGTATGAAAATCACTTGCTTTTTGCCTCCAAAAAACGCACATCTCACTTAATGCAACAATGACTAACTTCAATTCTGTAATTTCACTATGTTTCAGATGTGTATACCATTATAACTTTAACGAATAAAAAACACAAATCATCTCTATATGTATTGGAAATATTTTTGGTTTTTTCTTACAGGAGATAAATTCCACAAAAAGTAAAATATACTTGATGGCATTACTCTCCTTACACCAAACAGTGCTTCAAACATAACTCACACATAGATCTTCCAGGTAAAATAAGGGCTCAGGAATAGCAGACAGAAGTCGTAGTGCCCCTGAAAGGTCTATCACTTGGAGTTTGGCACATTTTTTCAGTTCCTTTGACACAAAGCGAAGCTGGTTCCACTTGAGGTTTAGTTCCCGTAGTTTGCGTAGGTTCCCAAAGCTGTCTGGTATGTCGCCGATTTGTTGCCACGACAAGTCCAGATAGACAAGGTGTTTAAGCTGACAGATGCATTCTGGGAATTTTGTAAGTCTGCCACGGGGATAAAATTTCCCAGAGAGGTATAGTTCCTGGATTTTGCCACATCTCCTCAACTCATTAGGAAGTTCAGTTAATAGATTCCCAGATAAATCAAGAATTCTTAAGTTTCTGAGCTGCCCTATTGCAGGATCAACTATTTCCACATCATTGTGAGATAAGCGTAGCTCTTCAAGCCTTATTAACTGGTATACAGGGAAGGGAATATCTGGGAAATGATTGAAACTAAAATCGAGTTTAGTTAAGTTCTGACAGTCTGTAAATGAAAGCGGGAGCCTGGTCAGGTAATTCCCCACTGCTTCAAAGATTGTCATTGACTGTGCAAGTGACCCTAAAGCAGTGCCTCCTACAGGGAAGCTGATTAGTCGTAAAAACGGCAGTCGGACTTCTCTCAGGTTCATGGAGTATATCGCTCTTGGCACCCATCCTCGATACGCCCCTTCTTTTACATCAATGCCATAGTGTTCATTGTCATCATTAGAATACACATACTGATCGAGGGGATGAGCCATTATTTCTTTTTGCTTTAGTCAGAGCTGATAAAGACAAGGGATTTGTCATTCCTGTGGACAAAAGAAAAATAAAAGTTCAAAATATATTACACAAAGGGTGGTGTAATTTCTTCAGGATATCTTTCAAACTAGAAAAAAAGAGCACAAAAATGTTTTGCTTTACAAAAGTATCTGGCCTAATGTGGATACATCGTATTATAATCCTTTATTTTAAACCTCTTCATGTCGTGCCACTCAAATGTTGCACAGCGATTTCCGCAACCCTTACCTCTTACTGCTTCTATTGCGCTGTGATTTTCAAAACCCTTAGCTGCTCCACTCTCGAGTTCACACTATTCCAATTCCACTACCTCATTTTGCTGGTCATCTGGTCCAGTCCTTGGGATCGCTGATTGATCATGATATCTGACGCTGGCAGCTTCTAAGATACCAGGGACATTTTTCACACTAATCCGTCATAATCCAATGATTGCTTAAGAACAAATGAGAAGAGACAAATACTTGTTGATGCTACTTCAAGTCAAATGGGACTGTCAATCAGATGAAAATCCCACCCCTAACTGCTGTACACAGAAATTATGAATCCAGTAGTTTTTGAATAGGCTGGGGGGGGATTAGTGCTTGAAGGAGCCAAGGTGTTGTGTGTCATTGCTGCCGTTCTATCACATAGTGACGAATCTGCCTGGCTCACCGAAATTCTACTTTTGAGTTAGGAGGTTTTCTAGAAGTTTTTAAAAAAATTCTAGATCGCTCTCTAATTAAGTATTGAAGAATGTTTTGTAAAAATCACTCGATACTTCAATCGATTACTCGTCCGACTGCCCAGCGATCGTCCATGCCCGTTTTCGCAATTTTGATTATGAAAATTAATATAATTATATCAGTAGTTGGCAAGTCAGCCAAATATCAGTGTCCTAATACAGAATAACACAGTGACTGAATGGTTGTGAGAGCATTGGACTGCTAATTTTAGGGTCCGGGTTCGACTAATAACGGCGATTGCATTGTGTCCTCCTTGGGAAAAACACTTGGCACACAATTTTTCCTCTCCCCAGACTACGCATATGTGCAAATCGGTACCGGCATCTGCCAGGGAAGTAAACCTGTGACAAACTAGATCTAGTGTCCTTTCTAAGAGATGTCATCTCTAGATCTATATAAAACTGAAAAAAAAAAAAAAAGCATCTGTTCCCCTTTCACATTCATCGAAACCTGACCGTTAAGGCCTTGACTTGAAGGAACCTTACTTACACACTAAAGAAGGTATCGAAACAAACTGAAAACATTATTAATCTATTCTAATTCTACAGTACTGACCGGGCAACTCGGCCGTCTAAGAATTTTTTCTTTGATTTCAACGTTGCGAGAGATCCAATCGTTGTTGACACACGGGAGACCACTTAAAAGAAGCAGAAAAGCCCCCTCTATACGATGGTGGCAGTGAAATGTAACTATCGACAGTTTATTTTGTGTCACTCGGCCAAATTTCATTTCACATTTTTGGCTCATTTTCGGCCGGGTCCGGACGAGTCGGCCGGACGGGTCCGGGAAGTTCGGCCACCCATTTTGGACACGGTCCGGGAAGGTCGGCCACCTAGAATTATGCTCAATAACACCCATGTTTATCTCTGTAGTGTGAATAAAAACCTTTAAGACTATGTTTACATCCAAAGTGATAAATATTCTGAGTCAGGAGTAAAATTAGGATGCTCAGATCATTGATGTTCATTGTCATAGTTATGTAATAAGGAGCAGAGACATTTTTAGAAAAAAAAAAGATAAAAAGACTCCACACCTGAGAGGGACAGAGAGAGAGAAGAGACATATAGACAGATAGCAGACGCTTAGACATACAGACAGACAAGTGGACAAGCAAACAGAGTGACTGACATGAATTCTTTTCACTCTCTTTCAATGAATGGAACAACAATGTCTTTTTTTCATAAATTAAAGTTTGTAAATTTTATTTTCAGGAAAGAATAGGGGATATTTACATTTTAACAGAGAGACAGACATCACATACAAACTCAAGCGCCTCCAGTTGCTCATCACTCAACCCAATCAAATCTATACTTTTTACACACTTCTTGTGGAACCATCTTTCACACGCGTTACATCCCACCCACGTACTGGCCTCTACATTCCTATATCTGCCATGACACTCACAACATTCATTCACATTCACACGCCCGGGACAGACATCACTCACACTCACATCAGACTCATCACTCAAATGCATATTTTCTTCAACCTCACTGCTACTGATTTCCTCAAACTCCAACCATAAACGTTTTGCAGCCTTCCCCTTTCCTTTACCTTTACCTACCCTTTTCCTCGTTTCATCCTTTTTCCTACTCTCCTCACCTCGCTTTCTCTTTTCCTCAGTCTTTCTCTGCTTTTCTTCTGCATCTTTTCTTTTCTTCTCTTCTCTCTTTCTCTTCTTCTCTTCATTAGCTGCTTTCTTTTCTCCCTTCTTCCTCTCCTCAACCAGCTTTGCCTCCTCCATTTCTTTAAAATATGTTATTGTCTCTTCACTCGTTAAAGCCATGTTTGGCACAACCTTTCTCACAACTCTTGCTTTCCGCACAGGCACACGGGGGGGGGGGTTAAAATAAGGAAATCATCTATATTGAGAGAAATGGCAGCAGACACAGGGTGGACAGAGTTTGGCTCTGTGGAAGGAGGACACGGAGCTGAGGTGGAAGGCTGAGGGGAAGAAAAGGATGTGGAAGGAGGACAC
>JBDFRD010249122.1:0-11130 GCA_039654405.1 Bullina lineata
GAGAGAGAGAGAGAGAGAGAGAGAGAGAGAGAGAGAGAGAGAGAGAGAGAGAGAGAGAGAAAGAGAGAGAGAAAGAGGGGCGATGAGGATGGAGGATTAGGAAGTGAGTGAGTATGATTAAGATCATTCAGTAGTTTTACCGTAAATTTTGAAGGACAAGACAGTTCGAAATTAATGCGATTGGCAGTCTCGAACAGCGCTGGATTTATATTGCAGCAGAAATCACTACACACCTAAGAGAAAAAAAATATCTCTAAAAGTTTTGGGCCATGGTCTTACGGGAGACATGCCTTTCTTCAAAATATCAAACACGTTTGATGCACCTGCATCTGCAATACTCACCCAAACTGTAATAGCCATGTGCGTTGACCGGTAACCGGTCTAAGTGACACAACATTGAACATTCAACGGTAATCGGTACAATGAATGCAATGAAGTGGATGAATAACGATAAATAAGGGTGAGTATTGAACACTTAAGAGCTCATGTACGTACTAAAAGCACCGCTTCACGATTACTCCACGGCGAGCGTTTGAAACTGCTTTAATATTGTTTAATTCACCTTTAATCCCTTTTCCTTCATATTGTCTCTTCTCGTAAAGTGTTCAGAATCGGATGAACCCAAGAAGGAAGAAACAAAAACCCTTATTATCTTTACTTGAAAAAAAAATTAAGTTTAAATAAAGAAACAACATGTAAAAAAAAACAACAAAACCTCTTTCTCCGTTCTTTCTCCAAAATTATTCCTTTCAACTGAAAAAAAATGGTTAAAGAATAACAGGAATTATTCGCTAAAAGAGCATAAATCTTACATGAAGAGAAAGTGCAGGAGGCCATCGGTAACATTTGTACGTCAAATTCTAAAGTGTATTAACTCAAGAAGTGCAATTTCACTTCTCATAATATTATATCAAAGTGTTTGTTTTAGTTTTTGTTTTGTTTGTTTATTTTTTTAACCCCTTTTCTTTGTGTTTTTGTGAGGCAATGATCAGGATAAAAAGACTATTTAGAGGAAAAAATCGGAACAGGTAAATCTACATAGAAATAGAGTAAATAGGTGCCAAGATCTAGATTCTATGCAGAATAGGCCTTATTGCTTTGTCGCTCTCTGGGTACTGCGAAAACCAGGCTGGGCTACCCAAAAGAGCGCTATCAAGATGTACGAAAGTAAGTCCGCGTAGCTTTGTTCATGTCACGTGATTAGCAACTTGACAACAACCTGCGGCATCATGGCGAATCTTGTGCTTCAAACTTCGTAAACAGTTGCTCTAAATCTCGTTTCCTCCTAAAGTGCATCAAATATGGACAGAGGTAGGGGATGTGTTTTTTGCTGTTATTGCTAAAGTGTCACAAAAGCGGAAAATGAGAAGTTGATCTGTGTAGAAATCAATGTTTAGTACTAGATGTAGAATCTAGATTCTAAATCTGTATGATTTTCCTTGACCCACTGGAGTGGAGGCCAATTATTGACTCAATTCTATTGCGAAGTGTTTGCGGATTCATATTCTGTACTATTATATTGTATTCTGTGTCTGTTATATCGATGTTAGTTAGATCTACATGAAATTTTTGAACGAACAAATAGAATCTAGATCAAGAGTATAGATTATAGATCTAGATCTAGATTATATCTAGACCTCTAGTATATAGATCTGTAAGTTGTAAGCCTACTATAAGTGTTTAAGTATCATTAGTATGTTTTACACAAAAACAAAACAAAAATAAAGTTGGGAGTCTAGATCTAGAAATCTAGATTATCTAGATCCTAGGTATTGATCTAGAGTCTAGATTCTTATTCAATTCTTCGGGGTTTTTTTTACTTTAGACACAATATCAGTTTTGCTTGTTATCCAGACTGATATTATAATATTAATTTAACTTGGTTTTTGTATTGAGATGCTGCGAAAAGTATAAGATAGATATTGCATTAGATGTAGATCTAGTGTATGCATAATAATGATTAACTTGTTGTGTGGTTGTAGATCAGAGTACATTTTCAGGAGGCAAATGTCAATTTTTTATCCTTTACACTTTTTTATTTGAGAGCTTAAACTCACCAGGATCTTAGGCATGTCTCAACATATGACATGCTAGCAAATACTTGAATATTGTTTTTATTTCAATATGATCACTTCTATTATCTCCTCACAATGAGGCCAGGTATCACCAAGTGTAGTGCCAAGCATTTTTGCAACCATTCACAATTTTATTGGTCTCTCAGTTCTTGCCTTTAGCTTCTTATTGTCACTTATTTAGTGCTATCGGCACTAGCTTCTGCTTTGATAAATTTTAGCTTTAATTCAGCGTTGAATATGTATGGGTCCATTATTTTGTTGTAGTGAGTACAAACCATGTATTCAAAGAGCTGCTAAAGGCTAGTGAAATATCTGCTTCTTTTACTGAAATTACTTGTGGATCGAAATCTTGTGAGGTGGCAAAGATCACACAATGTATTATTATTATTATTACAAGTGCAGAGGCCAGTTCTCAGAATGGGTTAATACAGGTAGATAACTGAATGCAATAGACTGGATCATTTGAACATTTCGTAGCCTTGTCTTTCAATAGGAGCAATAAATACCATGAAATCGACATCATGATTGTTTGAGAGCATCTCAGATGTACTCGTGTGTGCTATCAGTTAATGACATCCCGTAAGATAAAGAAATACGGCATCGCTTTGTTGTTGCTTTGAGAATAAAGGAAAAAATTCACAAGCACACTAGATTCTGGTAAATTTCAAAGGGAGTTGGTTGCGCAGCGTAGGCTAGAATAGACTGCTGGGTTTGTCTAGTGACATGTTTGGTGTGAAATAGTGCTCTAACTGCAGAATGAACGTAACCTTAGACTGATCCTTAAAAATGTCTCCTGTGTCTACCACATAATCAGCATTTGTTTTTCAAATGAATTTTTTAAGGACCTTTTGAATTCAGTTTTCCTTATTGACAAAGATTTTTTTTTAATTTTGTGAGCAGATCTATTTAGTTTAACTTGTACAGACAATTATATGCACAATTCTATAAAGGAATAAATCTGCATGTAATGAGTGAAGAATATTTTTTAAGTATATATGATAACTAGCCCTTCCCCTTCCACTTTTTCTGCAGGTGTCAGGAACAATCTTGGCTTGGGGATTTTGGAAGAAGAGGAGGATGAAGCAGTCATTGGAAGATCTGAGGATGAAGATGTGAGGACTTGGAACTTGTCATAAAGTAGATTAATTTCTGACAGAAATATTGAGACACTTATAAATGCTAAACATAATAAAGCATTCACTTCACACATGCTTTTGCATAAAACCTTATGATTAACAGTTTAAAATGAAAACAGATGTAGGATATTAAACGGGTAAAGAAGTCATCCTGAATCTAGTGTGCCTTCATGTTCATTACTCTGTACTCCAAAATTCAGCCTTAATGCATTGTTTTTCAGGCACATCTGAAAAGATTTCTGAGTAACTGTAGAAATTTATAAATATTAACTCTTCATTCTCCATTTTCTTATTAGTCTGAGGAGGAGACGGAATCAGATGGAGATGATGATGCCGATGAGGGAGTGAGGAGAGGAGAGCCAAACAAGTTTGATGGCCTTTGTGATGGAGTGCTCAATGCAATGGCACTTGTCCACGGATCCTTGCAAGATGTAAGTTCCATGCACCTGCTTTTATTTTCCATGAATAATATTTTATTAATGAAAGAAGTAATGGTTTCTTTCTGCAAGTGTGTGCAAGTATAGCCAATTGCAGTGACAGATGAAGAGAAGAAAAGAGCAGTTCTACCAAACACTGGTCTGATTTTTTAATTTTGTTTTGTTTGTTTGTTTTCAGCTACTTGAACTGAAAGATGAGATGCTGCGCCATTCATTGCCTCCAACCCTTTTGTATCAGCTGTCTTTGGTCAGTGGAAAAATATTTAGAAGGTGAGCATCTAGATTATTGTGTACTTTTGTTTTTTAATTTGCTTTACTAAATGAAGATTAACTTAAGGGGCAGAGATTACTGTAAGTTGAGTTAATCTAAATTTGAAGTTGCCATTCTGGCACTTTCCAAGTGAAAGATAAGTATCTTGTAAGCTGTTGTTGCTTGTTGAATTTGGTACAAGTGAAATGCGTATTCTAGATAATTACATCTATTGAGTAGACTATTCGTCTCAACAATAATGTTACAGAGATCACCTTTTTTTTCCCCATCTTATCATTACCATTTAGCTACTGTAGATTATATCTTTTATTTTTTTCATGGACTTTTCATTTATTTGTAGAGATCTTATTTCACCATATCTATTTCGCTATGCAACTTTTCCTACATACTCTGGAATGTGCCAAAGTGACAGGGAAGATTTTTCTAACGTATGCACTTGGGGGTGGGACAATTGCATCAAATGATAGTTTTATTCCATTTTGGGAATACAGGCAAATAAAATTGGAGAATTCAGTGGGTTTTTTTTCATATATTTTATTTCGACACATTTGCGTAGTTGGGCAGTACTAGGGTTAAAGCAGAGAGCATGTGTTCAGCATTACTAATGATGTAATATTTTAAAACTCTTCCTGTCAATAGCATCAGTGACTTGGGCATGCCTGTGGGAGAGCTGGTGAGGCTAGTGAGAGTCTACTCAACCCCATGGGAGGAGAAAAGTGCAGCCCTGAAAAAGCTTCATGAAGATTATGAAAGCAAACAGAGGCAGCTGAACATTGCTATCAAAAGACTGCAACTGGTTGATGCTCACGTAAGCTTTCAGCTCCTAGGAATCAGTTTTTCTTCTTTATTGTTTTTGTTGTGTGACTGTTAATGCAAAATTGTGCCGTGGTATCAAATGTTTTGTCTTGTTGAAATTTATTCTTAAAACTTTTTTGCCAGTCGTGTGAATGAATTTCAAAAGCAGTCTGTCAGTGATATCAACACAGCTCCAGTTCAAAGCATAGGAAAAATATGTTGGCAATGATTGTGGCTCAACATACATCTTATCAATCTCTTCTAGAATGGAAAGAAGCTTATGTGCTACTTGACATTTTGGCTGTGCTTTTTGGGCAAGATGTTTTCTAAAAAATCTTTAGTTTAAAGGTTGAACTGTTTAAGCAATGAGAATGAAAGATTTTACTGTGACGGCTGAGTCACCAGATGTGTAATGAAGCTGATAAAGCAAAATTTTTCTCAAGGATATGCTTGATCATCAATACAAATCTTGTAAGTTACCATTATTATACATGAAGAGTTAAACATTTTCCAAACATTGATTTTCATTTTCAATGTAAAAAAGAGTAAACAGAAGTTGTGTGTGTGCAATAATGCAATAATGTTTTGTTTAGAATATCTCTTTATACTTATTCTCCTAACTTAACTGTACAGCTTTACTACTCATATAGTTCATATTGACCCTTAATAGCAAACTACATTGCTTTCTCCAGTCAAAACGAGTTGCGAGAGAGAAGCGCATTATGAATTGGGAAAAGCTGTTTTCAAAGATGACAACCGCCAAAGGACATGGGCGCAGGTGGAAGTTTCTCATTGAAACAATCAAACAGAAGGCCCAGCTTGGTCTGGAACATGTACAGGTACTGGGTTTTTTCATTGAAATAGGTGACAAAGAAATTATGAAGGTGATGCTTTGTAAAATTGAAATAGGCTGCTACTGAGAAACTGTCGAGGCGGTGCTTTTTTTTAAGATTGTTTTAAAAACTTTATCTATATTATAAGGTGTTGTGGGGGCCAAATGGTTAGAGCGCTGGACTCCTAACCAAAGGATCCAGGGTTCGAATCTGGGAGATGACCTGTTGTATCCTTGGGAAAGACACCTTACGCCATTTTTCCTCTCCCTAACCAGGTGCCAATTGGGTATTGGTGTATTCTGCTGGGGAAGTAAATCTACGACAGACTAGCGTCGTGCCTAGGAGATGAATTAGAAATAATATGTTCCGCTCCACGCTACAGAAGCCATGATAAGCTCCGACTCTATGGGCCTCATTGGCCTTGAAGGAACTTTACTTTCTTTTACTTCTATATTGTAAGAGTGGATCTGGTGCATAGCATGTTGCCTAAGGAATGTGTACACATAGAAATGGTGGACCAAACCATTCAGTAAATCAGTTTCACATGAATAACTTTTGTACAAGCAGCTATAGGACAAATTATATATTTGCTCATTGGCAGCTAGAGGTTACATTTAATTATTTGAGTATGTTTGTGCCATTCCCATTCTTTTTTTATCAGAATCACAATTTTGGTTATGTTGAAGTTTAAAAAAAATCAAAATAGAAATTTATACAGCTTCAAGATTGGCATGGATTTTTCTACTAAAAGTATGAATTTGTATTGAAGGTTCAAACCCATTGTGATCCATTCATTGAATGGATGTCCGTGCTTGTGTCATTATATTTGTATTACAAAGCAACTGTATTTTGAGATGATTTGGGTTTAAATTATGAGTATAAAGAAATAACATAACATGCCATGTATTGTTCCATTGATGGAAAATGACAATCAGAGACAATGGTGTGGCAGCTTAGGAGCAATCCTCACTAAAAAAAAACAATTTACAGGTTATGGAGGCATGTGCGTAATACAAGTCTAGTAAACTATCAATTTCTTTTATCATTCTTCTTATTTTTTCCTCAGGCTTATACCCAAGGTCTCCAGGAATCTTCTGAGTCTGAGGATGAAGAAGTCGTCACAGAAGCTGCTCGGACTATTCCACCTGAGGATGAAGTCAGTGAAAACCCAGAGTCTGACGGAGTTGGTGGAACAGAGGGCAGCAGAGGGGAGGCTGAAGAGGAAGCAGAGGAAGATGATGAGGATGAGGAGGCTGGGGAGCGAGGAGAAGATGGGGAAGGTGATAATTATTTTTAGCTATTAATAATTATCTGTTTGATTGTCGTGTTGAGCTAAGTGAGTTTCATCATGTCCTCGGTTTCGTTTTCTTCTTCTTGTTCTTCTGCTTCTAACTCAGAGAGAGTCCTGACTGCAAGTGCTTTTCCACCCAGATTGTTGGACTGACTGTTTGGTTTGTCAAATTTTAGGAAGCTTCATTCTATTTTTTGAGAGTACTCTATACAGAGGTCTCCGCCTAAGAACCTGCCCCTCGGGAGACATGATGACTGTGTTCTTAGCCGGAGTGGGCTCTTTGATGGATTTCAAAGAAAAAAGATGTTTGCAATAGAAGAACTCAACTAAGACTGGGGGACAAAATAAATGGTCACTAACAAATCACAGACAACGAAATATCCGTCTGATTGCTGAATCAGAAAGCTATAAAATTATGCTTTTGACATAATATTTATTTCAGGTTCTGTCTCAAAAGGCAGCGACACAGGAGAATCTGAGGGCACACAGTCAGAAGATGTCCCAACAGTGTCCATCATCATTGGAGCAGGGGACCAGGTGGACATTGATGGCAGGGGCAGTCGGTCAGCATCACCAAAGGTAATTTTGAATGGACTACCATATTAATAACAGTATTTTTTGATTTTACACAGGTACAATTTTCTCCAATACACCAAGTGTAAACCTAGTATTCTTCTGAGACTCACCTTTATTTTTTTGTGCAAGTTTTACTTAGAGTACAGTAGTTAGCAGTGGAGGAAGAAATGACGAATAATATGGGGTTATAAAAAAGTTCTTTTTAGGTATAAGTATTTGAGCATTAAAGATATGCTTTCTTGGTATGACAGTTCTTGTCTATGAACCTCAGGTAATGAATAGTATAAATCTTTCCTATATAATTAGTCTGTGTTCAGCGTTGAAATTTGTAAAATTTGTTAGGCTTAATGATGATTGAACTTCAAGCATAGGTGGCCAAATGGTTAGAGCGCTGCAGTCTCAAGGATCTTAGTTATTATTCTATAATCTGTTGTTCTTCTTGTCAATGAAACAGAATAAATTCAGAATTTTGTGTCCTTTAGACTTTGAGTTATTGTTTATTTACTACAACTGGCTTAGTTTTGACTCAACATAAGCACTCTGTCAGCAGGTAACATGAAATCGAAAAAGTTTTTATCAAGATGATCTTCATAATCAGTATCACCTATTATATTTGACGTTTTCTTTATATAAAAACTTTTTTAAAAAAGGAAAGGTATGAACAAAGTAATATTCTCGAAGCTTAAGAACTTTGTTATTTACTTTCACAGAAAGTAAGGTTTGAAGAATCATTTGCCAAGCCTTTGACAATACGCCCACCAATGCGAGATTCAGACACATGGACAGGAGAGCCTGACTATGACCGATCCCTGTTCATCAGGATATTTTGTCCAGAGGGCTTGGAGCAGACAGGGCTGAGGTGTTCCTTGTCCTACGAGGGTCATATGTTTAAAACCCCCATTCTGGACAGCGGAGAGGAGGAGGTTTGTCAGTTACATGTTCATTTTGTATTCATATCTGTCTCACCTGGGCTTCTTTTACTGTTGTTCTGTCTCACTGAGTTTCTGTCTGTCTGTCTTTCCCTATCTCTCTCCCTCTTTCTATTTGTCTTTCTCTCTTTCTCTGTGTCCTTCTCTTTCTCTCTGTCTTTCTGTCTCTTTCTCTCTCGGCCTCTCTCTTTCTCTCTCTCTTTAACTTGCTGAAAATAAAAAAATTCCATGTTTTTCAAATTGAACATTGAATTAAACAGAAACAAAAAGCACATGGCGTATTGTGACAACAACACAAATTTCTCTAATAACTTTGCACTTGATCATTCCTAAAAGTGACAGTAAATGAAGTAACTGATCAACAGATGTCGAAAAGATACTATGTGTAAATGTCACAAATTATATCATGGACCTGAGGAATCTGGAAGGACGATTTCTGTATACTACTAAGAAAGAAACATGAATTTAATTTTTTATTTATCTTCCCTACTATACAGGGTATGTCTGAGGCCAGTGGCCCAGATCTACCGGATGAGAGGCCCAGTAAAAGACCACAAGCTGCCCGCAAGGGAGATGAGAGGTCAACTGCAGAAGGTGAGGTTTCTGTTGGAGTTTCAGGCTCAGTTTAAAAAGATCAACCTCGTAATATAAAGATACAAAACATGAGAATATTTTCCTGCTATATTAGGCCGCTACTACTTCATACTTTTGTAGCAATCCCAATATATCAGTCTGCTTATGAACTCTCGTTGTGAGATCTCATTTCATTCACTACATTTTTGCAACAGCACACAACCAAACACATTGCCAGAGCAAAGAGTATAGGCTGAAGACATTTTTGTTTATTTCTTTCCTTTTTGTTTTGTGAATAGAGATTAAATCACTGCTTCATCAGGATGAAGTCTCAGTTAAAATAATTGGGCCTTCGATTTTAGTTAGATCTCCTTGCACAGAAGAAAAATACTGCAAATACTAATCATATAATACTTTTACTCAGAAAGTGAAATGTAGCATATTCATGAATTTTTAAGTTGAGCTTTGTTTTACAAAGACATCCATGTATTACATAGATTTGGAGATACTGAGGATAGTGTGGATTTATTTTGTGAAAAGTCATTTTGGTATTTGAAGAACTAAAGTTTAGTTGAAAGTTTGTTATGATTATGGATATTTTTTTTTTTATGGTAGCAAGGTGTCTCGCCAATTCAACAAAAGTATAAAAACTATTACCAGATATCCCTAAAGTATTCTTATTCTTGATTTTCAAGAAATATGGTCCTTGATTTCTTAATATTTTGTTATACTCTTTTAAACTAAATCTTCTTTGACATCTCTTTTGTTTTCTTTGTTTTCAGCTTCACAGTCAGACCCAGGCTCAAGTAAACATAAAAACAAAAAGTAAGTTTGTCTCATTTTTGTTGTGGAAAGTGTGAGATTTCTAAAATCCACTGAATTGTGTGTGTAAACCAATGTAATTGAAGTTAGCTTAAATAACAGAATTTTAGGTGAATTTTTCTTTGATTTTTCTCTGACAAAACTGAATGTTAGAGGAGTAAATATTAAAGAAAAATTATATTTTACAGCATGGGGAATCCTAGGTAGAGGCTACTTAATCTGGAAATGACGCAAGCGCTCGTGCAACATCTGTTTTAAAAACCATCAGTCTGCAGAAAAATTACTTGTACTCACTTAATAGTTACAGTATGGTTCCAGCGAAAAAAATGTAGATAATGAATAAAACTCTTCCTCTTATTGTCACATATATTTAAATTTGTGTTTGTGTAATATTTACAGAATCACCAATGTTTCAGGTTATTCTTTTTAATGTAAATTATTTTCTTTGTTTTTACGCTAGATTCTTTGAATTTGAAATCAAGCTGCCTGATGAGATAAGTGAAGGTATTCTCATACTGGGTGAGAAGCCACCAGCTGAACCAGAGAATTTACGAATTGCTGTTCATCACGGCCAGTTTGAGGAAATAGTTGCCATGGCAACCATAGATTTCCATGACATAAAAGAGCTTGTGAGTATCTCTTGTTTTAAAGTAATCTTATTTTAACTCCATTCTTACGAGACCTTTTTTAAAAATAATTTTTGAAATATAAGTATGTGTATAAAGTAATTTTTTTTTATTCTGGATGAAATTTCGAGATCTTGTGAAAAATTTTGTCTAACAGATTTGAGTGAAGATAATAATGTTGCATTTTGACAATTTCATAATTTAAGAAAATGCATACTCTGATTAAGTTTATCTTTAAACTTTCTCTCTCTCTCTCTCCCCGACTCACTATTTTGTATGTCCATTTCTCTGGGTTGTTCTTTATATTTTTGTATTTCTCCGTCTCTTCTCTTTTTTTCTCTCTCTCTCTTTCCTGTCTGTCTCCCTACCTCTTACTCGGCAAAAAAAAAAAATTTGCTCTATTCTCTCACTCATACAACTTACCTATTTCTCTCTCTTTATTTCCAAATCCTTCTCTCCTTTCCATCTTCTTTATCTGGATCTACTAACAACGTTTATTTTTTATTCCATTTTATGTTGTGCATTGTCGTCCGCTATTTGCAAAGCACTGACATGTCATTTTTGTGTGCTCTCGTCCTCAGGCCCTGGAGACTGTTTTCTTAACTCCCCCACAGGGAGATGATGAGATAGTTACTAAGTCACGGGCCAATTCTCTCAGGTTGTTCTTTTATTCAATTCAGCTTGTGTGTGATTTAGAGAGGTGGGAGTGGGTGGGGGAGAGAGAGAGAGAGAGAGAGAGAGAGAGAGAGAGAGAGAGAGAGAGAGA
>JBDFRD010249232.1:0-11130 GCA_039654405.1 Bullina lineata
AAAAAAAAGAAAAAGTTCTGCCTCTTGCAGATAGGTAATTTTTGATGTTATCTTTTACAATAGGGGGTTAATCACTTTTTAAATGTTATAAACCCTTCGGCTTTGCCCCTGCACCCCAAGTGCGGTATTTTCAGTGAAAAACACTCTCCCTTTAGTAGATTCCCTGATGAACAAATGAACTTCATTAAGTGACTTGTAGTCATTGGCTTGTTTTTTAATTTATTTTGTTGCAGAAATTCCAAATCCTTTGACAAGTTGGTGCAAATTGGAGGTAAGGGTTTTATTTTCTGAAGGTGTACTGCTTCTTAACTGATATGTATTGAATAGATAGATCTTGTACTGATTTTTGGTTTTCATAGACATACCAGGCCCGGTTCGAGCATGCATGCTTATTTGCTTATTGCTTTTTATAAGAATTAAGAAAATATCTATGAGAATATTTTTCTCTTGTATTCTACGTAAAGTTATGGTCAGTTAAAATGGAAAATTTGTTTTGGAGAAACTGCTCGACAAAATTTCACGATTTATCCTTGTATTTCATGATTGTTCTAAAGAGGTAAAATAGATTTGCTGTCTCAGATCAGACGCATAGTACGTTGTACATGAGTAGAATGATTTCGGGTCAGATTTGAAATGTTTTGGACTGATTTAATGTGTAGAGTTAGGGTTAAGGTTAGATTAGGATTAGGGGGGGGGGGGGGGGGTAGGATTAGGGGTAGGGGGTTAGGGTTTTGCATTTCCCATTACTTCAGTTCTTACTTATAACTACTTTTCAATCCAATATTCCTGTGCTGCCTGCCCACCTGGTATCCATGGTGACTGTCAGGCTGTCATCACCAAACCTGAGCACATCACGGTGCACCCTCAGAATCTGCCGCCACCTCCTCTCGTGGTGATGTCCTTGACCCTGCAGACCTTGCCGAACCCCAAAACTCGACAGAATGAGGTGGGTGTTGATGGGAATATCGAATACTGGTGAAAAAATTGCTTGGATGGAAGAAAGCTTGGACTAGTTTGAATAGTTAAACATAGAAGAACGAACACGAGAAGAACAAAACCTGATGAAATAAGAATGTTCACAAAGTTATAAATGCTTGATGAAATGGAAGTAGTAGTTTCTTTACTGAAGAACCTTACTAAACAAGCAGCAAAGGATTAAAAACATTTTGTGTTATTTTTATTTTTCACCAGAAAGTTTACAAATATATATCGCTCCAGCTATAGACGAAATAGAAAATTGATGTGGGCATGACACTTTTGTGAATCCGGCTTCCGGCACTGAACAAAGCGAATTGTTTTGCATTGGCTCCGTTTTGTCCTCTCGGAAACAGCTTCAAAATGAGCACCCATCATAGCCACTCGATTTCTAAATAGTGTTTGAACGAGAGAATGTGGGATAGAACGTCCCTTCTTCCAAGGCTGATCCTGTACCAAAACAAAATAAAACAACATATATGCAGAAGGGATCAAGAAGTCACAAAAAAAATGTTCAAAAATGTAATCCACCTTTATAGACGAAGAATATTTTACCATCAAGGAAATGTAATGAAAAAAAATCTAGATGTTTCCTTGTATTTTCTGTGCTTTTTGTTGCAGATTGTGGCAGCATCTTGTCTGATTCATTCTAATTTTTACATGGACAAGCCAGCGCCCAAACAGTTATTCCAGCAGCATTTTTGTGGTACTTGTCTATTTTAAACTTTTCTCTTCATCCTCATCTTCTCCCCAACTACTCTTCTTCTTTGTCTTTTTCTCCTCGTCCGCCTCCTCCTCCTCCTCCACCACCTTCTTCTCGCACTTCTCCTCTTCTTCTTTCTACCTCTCTACTGTCCCAAATTTGCTCCTTATTTTTCGCCATGTCATTTGTCTGTCTTGTTTTCTGTCCAGTTAACTTTTTGGGAGAACATAGATTTATTGATTGTTACATGATTAATATTATTATTATTATTATTTATGAGGCAGAATAGCTCGGTCGGTAAGGCATTCAGTTTCTGAACACATGGGTCCAAGTTTGATTCCCACCAGTGGAAGATGGATTTTTTCTGCAACCTTTTTGGTCTTTATTCACCCCTGACTAAAACTGGATAGTGCAGAGTCTGAATGCTGCGATGTGTTGGGGATGAGGTATAAAATAGGAGATCCGATTTGTACATTACGCATGTTAAAAATCCCTTGATGGTTCAAATGATACAAGAGTAGGCAAGTGCTGTTAGCTGGGCAAAATTTCTAAATTTCAAAATTCTGCCATAAAGTTTCACTTTCTGCTTTCTGTCATCTCAGACTGCATTGAGAGGAACAGCGCCTCTGGGCAAAATGTTGTTTCTAAGAGTGCCCAGGCAAAGCACTATAGCTTAATCAAGTTATTTATCGTAGATTTTTTTGGTCCTCTTTCTGTCAGATTTGAAATGACCAATAGAGACGTCTGCAGAGCCATTCATATACATTTTTTTTTACTTTTTGTGCATCACTTCCTCCTCTGGTCGATTTCCCCTTCTAGGGATAAGTAAATTAAATGAATGATAAATGCACACGCTAAAGTTAAGCTAATTGTGCTGTTTTTGGTACTTAAAAAGTGCTTAATTTTATTCATGACAAACCTGTATGAACCCTGTAAACAAACACGCATGCACGCAAACACAATTTTTTTTTTTTTACTTATAAAAAAGGTGTCCATTGTGGGTGTACCCATCTGAATGGAAGTTTTTCATTTTCTTCTTCTTTCCCAGTGATCAGCAATCCCAGTGACTGTATTTTTCCATTCGACTTCAAGGATCAGGTGAAAAAACAGGTAATGTCACTAACACTGGCTTGAGGGGGAGATGGGATGGAGGAGGGAGGCAAAGGTATGTTTGGTCCCATGCAATTTTGGAGGTTATCTGACTTCTGTGCTGTAATGTAGGAACACATGCCAACTTTACGTGTTCCCCGTAAGAAATTACAATTTACCGGCAATTACGGCGAGGATATATACTTTTAAATCTCATTGCTCTCTGACGTTATCCTTGTACATGGTAAAATTATTTTTTTGGGTCCTCATTTTACTGCGAGTTCAGCTCGTGATTACTCCAAGCCTCAAATGGGGTTGGCATGTCTGATTTTATATCATCTCCTGGACAGGATGCTAGTCTGTTGTAGGTTTACTTCCCAAGCAGAATATACTGCTACCCAATTTATAACCTTGGCAGTGAGAAGAAAACATGGTGTAAAGTGTCTTTCCCGAGGACACAAAGTGTCGCTGTCCTGGACCTTGATTATTGTGTTCTTAAAGCGTCTTTTTAAGACAGCTCTTATTGTTTTTGTGACTCATCTTCTTGATCATTTAATTATTTAAACCACAATAACAGATCATTGTATTTATTAAACCTTTATTTCATGACATGGCATCTCCAATTTTGTAGATTGCTACTTTCATCATAATAGATAAAATGTAGAAATAGGGAATAAGATGAAATGAAGATGTGATATTTTTTTCATTTTGCTCTTTCTGAAAGGCCGGCGGTATGAGAGTGGAGGTGATACCGTCTGAGAGAGGTCTTTTAGCCTTCCTGCTGGCTAAGATTCACAAGCTAGATCCTGATCTTTTGGTGGTGAGTGATAATTAATTAATCTGCACATAGAGGGGATTACTCACCAAGTACAAGTAAATTCCTTCAAGGCCTATGAGGCCCATAGAGCCGGAGCTTATCCCAGTTTCGGTAGCATGAAGCGGAACAGATGTTTTTTTTTTACATCATCTCCTAGACAGGACGCTGGTCTGTTAGGCTTACTTCCCCAGCAGAATATGCTGGTACCCAATTCGCGCCTGGGTGGGGAGAGGAAAAAATGGTGTAAAGTGTCTTTCCCAAGGACACAACACGGTCACCTCCCAGATTCGAGCACGACCCTTGGGTTAGTAGTCCAATTCGGCCACTGCGCCACCTGATCTCTTAGTGGTGAGTGATAATTACATGTTTATCTGCACATGGAGGGGATCTCTCATCAGCTGCAAATAAAATATTGATCCCGAGGCTGCATTGGCATGGGACTTAATGTCTTCTCCGAAATAAAAATTGTTCCTGAAATCATGTCAGCACCATCAATTAACCAGTGCTTCCAGTTGTCCGCAAGTTTGTGGAAATCCACTTAAATAGCCAGAAATTGTTTTTTAAGGTGCCTGGGAAAAAAAAATTCTACAACCCCATGCCCCGCTAAAATCCTCGAAAAATGAAATTTGCTGCTGGAAGCACTTATTAACTGGGGGCAGTTTCTTCAGATAAAAATGAATTGATGATGTTGTGTTTCAAACATGCAAAAAAAGTGAATAAAAGCTGCAGGGAAGCTGAAAAATGCAAAGTAGCAAACACAACCAAAATGAAGCTATCCTGTAAAAATACATAAAAACAAACCAACATTCAACATTGTCTTCCAAGGGTGAAACCAGATAAGTCCTCTTTTTGTACTCCGAGACTGTTTTTTCGATGCGGCTTGGGCTTCACTTTTGTTTGCTACTTTGTAGTGTTTCCAGCAGATCTTCTGAGGAGATTGCTTAGATGAAGTGAACTTTTATGGACACCGTTCATATTCTAGAGGAGGTCATGAACCCAAAGTTTTTCCAGCTACACACCCCATAATCCTTGTGCTTTTTTGGCTGAAATAATACATAGAGCTTTTATTAAATTGTAGGTTTTAACGCAGAAATTGACTTAAACTTGTTGAGGATGTGCATAGCATGTGCTGATGGTGGGGTGGGGATCTAAGAGGAAGAAAAAGAATTTATTTAAAGGTTTCCTGTGATGAACTAGAGTAACAAAATTGCAGCTGTTATACCTGACTATGCCGTCTTCTGTCTCTCCTTAGGGTCATGACATATACGGCTTTGACCTTGACCTTCTACTGCACAGGATTAGTGCCAACAAAGTGCCACACTGGTCAAAGATCAGTCGACTCAAACGATCTGTGATGCCTAAGATTGCGGTTAGTATTGAATTAAATTGATTATATATAAAAAATTTTTTCAATATGAATTTTCTGTACCAAATTTTATAATAAAAATGTTTCTTTACATTTTCACATTCGAGTTATGCAATGAAAGTTGGATAAACAAAGTTCACCTTTCAAAAGAACTGATTCAAAATGTGTTTGGCCTGATTAAAAAAAAATCGCTCTAAGATGAAATCTTGTTCATAAAAAAATTCTACAGAAAGATCAGAAAGTTATTTTTGGTCAAGAATGAATTATAATTGAAAGACAGGCCTTTTTTTTTTTTACTACTACTACTACAATGATAATTCGGTAGTGTTTGTCACGTGAAACTGTTGCAAATGTTTTACTTGGATTGTATGTTGAAGTGTGTACAGGCCTACAATTAGTGTAATTTTACACTGTGAAAGTGAATGAGAAGAGCCATTAAAAAAATGATTTTAACGTGAAAATGGAAAGAATAACTTTAGACTAATCAACAGGTATGCAACTTTACGGGTTCACTGTATGAAATTTTGGGGAGCCATCAGCCATTACGGTTTACGGGAAGTTACGGCCAAATTACGGCAAGGATACATGCTTTTAAATCTCATTGCTGTTGCGTTCTTCATTCTCTGGTGTTATCTGTGTCTGCAGTAAAATTACTGTTTTGGCTCATTTTACTGCGAGTTCAGTTTGTAATTACTTCAAGCCTCAGATGGGGTTGGCATTTCTGTGTATGCCTCATGAGACATCCTAGGAAAAGTCATGTGCGGCATGAGTACCATTCGGGCAGCAATTTTCAGCCTTTTTTTTATTTTGGGTCATTCTCAGCCCTGTCTGTTACTTCTATCACACTTCCTTCATAAAACTGATTTCTTTTTCCCTGTTCAAAAACTCTTACACAGCACAGCCATGGCAGAGCAACGTTTGCGGAGAAATCGGCCGTGTGTGGTCGCATGATGTGTGACATCCAGATCTCGGCAAAAGAGCTTATTCGTTGTCGTAGTTATGACCTGACAGAACTGACAAAGCAAGTCCTAAAACTGGACAGGACAAAGCTGGACTATGACCAAGTCAGGGATATGTTTACGTAAGTGAATTGAATGATTTTATAACGATAGTTTTGTAATACATGTATCAAGGACCCTTGTCGTCTGTTTTTTCTCGCCTTTTTTTTAATTTTTTTTTTAATATACAAGGTTGCTTGGCTTGGTAATTGGCCAGAATTTAGGTTTTATGCATTAAAAGTGTGAGTAAAATAACTCTGTTAATTTTTCCTAATATATGATTTTAAAAATATATTTGCTTTCAAAGTTTCCTCTCATTTCCTATTGCTGAAAGGAGATGGGTTGTTTTTTCTTGGACATACTCAAAACATCAACTCTCTTTTACACAAAGTTGTAGTTTGCTTCAGCCTTAACCGATACTTCGAACCAATTTCATCATTTTATTTGACCCCCCCCCCCTTTTTTTTTTTGTGTGTGTTTGGATTGCGTTAATTCCTGTGGTCTGATGCTGTGGAAGATATTTCACGACTGCTGTGATGAAAGTTCAAGGTTTCTTACCTTCATGTTTTTTTTTTGTTCTTTTCATCAGGACTAGTACCACACTACTCAACCTCATCAAACTGACCTTGAATGATGCAACCTTCACCTTGCGCATCATGTGTGAGCTCAATGTCATCCCCCTTGCATTGCAGATCACTGGTATCTGTGGGAACGTGATGGTCAGTTCATTTACCTATGCACATATAATTTCATTCTTTTCCGGTCCCCCCTGCCCTGCCCGGCACATAGTCGTTCCATTTTTTTGTTGTTGTAATGCCTCACTTGTGCTGTAGTTGCCTTGCTTGGCCTGTCTACTGTCAGGAGGCAGACCGGGAGATGGCTGGAAAGACTGACTCAGTATCAGGATGCCTGGAAAGCTCTTGTTAGCGGCCTATGGTGCTAATTAAAATGAAATTAGTTATTGTTTTATATTCCTCAAAATATAACACTTTTCTCCTATTGAGTTTAATCGGCCAATTTGCCTTTTGTCCACTCTCCAGTCACGCACAACTTCATGGGTAGTCATCTATTTTTTTAAATTAATGTAAAATGCCTCGAACTGACTTCTGAGAATGGTGTTAATTAAAATAGAATTAGTTCACTCACTCGCTCACTCATACCTTTCACCCCCCCACTGGCGACAAGTTTCCTCCAGCCATCTCTGTCCTGGGCCAGTCTGTCCAGCTGTCCCCATGTGTAGCCCATCTTCTTGGCGTCAACGTCCAAGTCACGTCGCCATGTATTCTTTGGCCGCCCTCTCTTCCTTTTTCCTTGGGGGTTCCACTTGAGGGCCTGTCTCGTAATGTTGTTGGCTGGCTTGTGCAGAGTATGGCCTATCCACTGCCAGCGGCGTTGTTGGATCTCCTCTCTGACTGGCTTTTGTCCTGTCTGCTGCCACAGTTCTTTGTTACTGATCTTTTCAGGCCATAAAATAGAATTGGTTATTGTTTTGTATTTCTCAAATGACAACACTTTTCCCAGTTTTATTAGCCAATTTGCCATGTATCCACTTCAAACTGGCACAATTTGATGGGTGGCCCTGTATTTTTTTAAAATTATGTAAAATACCTTGAACTTCAGAGAATGATGCTACTTAAAATAAAATTAGTCATTGTTTTATATTCCTCAAAATATAACACTTTTCTCCTTCTATTGAGTTTAATTGGCCAATTTGCCATTTGTCCAGTCTCCAGTCATGGGTAGCCATCTATTTTCCTAAATTAATGTACAGTGCCTTGAACTAACTTCTGAGAATGGTACTGATTAAAATATAATTAGTTATCAAATGATAACACTTTTCCCTGTTGCCAATTTGCCATATATTCACTCCAAACTGGCACAACTCGATGGGTGGCCCTCTATTTAAAAAAAAAAATTATGTAGAATACCTTGAACTTCTGGAGAATGGTGCTACTTATGCGGCCTATGTCTAGGAATGGTGCTACTTAAAATAAAATTAGTCATTGTTTTAGATTCCTCAAATTATAACACTTTTCTCCTATTGAGTTTAATCGGCCAATTTGCCGTTTGTCCACTGTCCAGTCCCGCACGTTGATGGGTGGCCGTTCAGAGAGGAATGAGTGGTTGCTGCTACACGCCTTCCATGAGAAACAGTACATCTGTCCTGATAAGGAGTTCAAGAAGAAACAGGTAACAATCTACCTTTTAGTGTTTTAGCCTTTATGTTTTCCTTGGTATGTTTGTCAGATTTAATTGAAAGTGGCAACATTGCTTTTTTTATGGGTTCAAATCCAGACTTTTTAATTTTTTATTCTAAGGAAACACTTTACAAACATTTTACCCTTCTCTCTTTGGTGTGAAGTGAATGCCAGCAAATTCTGCTGAGGAAGTCAACTTACAATAGAGGCGACATAGTCTCACTCCTATTTCAGGCGTGCCTGCTTTCCTAGGGTCCGACTGGAACTGGAAGTCAAGAAATGAAATTTGGGGAGAAACTTGATTGCCGCTCTCGTGGACCAATCATTTAATCTTGCATGTTTATGATACATGTGTATGTGGTGTAAGGTGTTTCAGATATTTCTTCAAGTAGCATGGTAATATGTTTGTGAATAGGCAGATTTAAATGTAGGAAAGGGTCAAATGACCAGTAAGTGGTTAAGACTCTTGGACACCAGCTAACAAAAGTTCAGGAAATGGATTTTGTCTTCACTGGCAACCCTGCTTCTGCTTCAGACTATTGAATTTAAAACCGGGATTAATTCAGGTTTTTGGGGCATTACAGGGAACCTCACATCGTTTTCAGATTATTTATTATGGACTTTAAACATTATTTTTTTTTATTAATTTACCATTGTTATGGAGAACTTGGTTGTGTTTTGCACTTTTTCTCCACCTAGCCCTAACAGTAATAATGCTTTAACATAAATAATAGTAGTACCTGAAGATGTTTCTCTGTGCTTGTTCTATGGAAGCCTGTGTTGGAGGAGGAGGACGGTGACCTGGACCGCACAGTGAGCAAGAAATCAGCTCAGGGTCGGAGAAAGCCGGCATATGCTGGTGGCCTGGTGTTGGAACCAAAGAAAGGTGAGGAGGTGCTGTCTGGTTTATTTATATAGTGATGGAGAGCCTGCAGTGTTCTTCTGTACAAATGATTTTAATCATCCCATTTCTCTTCTGTATTGGGGGATTTCCTGCCGCTAGATTAGATGTTTGGATTTGAAATTTATGATCTTAGGTTAGATTTTAATTTTAATGTTATGGTCGTAGATTAGGTTTGAATTTTAATTTTATGAACTTATACCATAAACAGCAATTAATTCTTTGTCCTTAGCTATATTCAGTGAAGAAACAGAATGATGCTTTGTGGGTTGTATGTCTACAGCAGAGTGGGGCAGCATTTTTTTCTTCAAGACAACTGTGTCAATCCTGTGTAATTTGGCCTGCTTTTCAAAAACCTGTCTTTGAAAGCTCCTCAAGTTCATGCTTTATCACTTGTCCACTTCCAGGTTTTTACGACACATATATTCTTCTCCTGGACTTCAACTCCCTGTACCCTTCCATCATCCAAGAGTACAACATCTGCTTTACGACTATTTCTCGTTCAGAGGCTGAGATCAAGGTAAAGAGATGCACTGCTAGTCTACATTACATGGAACGGATATATTTGTATCTTTGGTGCAGATATAATACCTAGCTAGTCCAATGCCATTCTAGGATAGGACTGTATAGCCACAGCAGGCGCTGCAACTCCATGACAAACGGAGCAGGGCACATACCCCATTGTCTCCCGAGACAGACGGATGCCGACTAACCAAGCCAACCAATACTTACCTCTCTCTCTTTTTTTTCTTTCTTTTTTTGTGGGTGCAACTGGCAATTTGATTATGCTAAAAAAATGTTTGGCGATTTGCACAAAACTGTACTTTGTAGAGACAAGTAACGGTTTCCAAGCTTTTTAAAATTTGTCACAAAACTGCTGGCCTTTTACTGATGGCATCCAATTTTTTGTTGTTGATATAGTCGCCTCTTTGGTGTGGATATCTTTCACTGTCTTTTTTGGATAGAGCCAGGTGTATGATGAATATATTTAGCTCTCATTTTTTTGGATTATATGTAGTCAGCTATTTTGCTGCCTTGTGTTATAAGTATAGTCAGTTCTGTTGTACCGATATATTCAGCTGGTATGTAATGGACCCATTCGGTGTCTGATGAACGGGTTCTTTTCCTGTTTATTGCCGTAACCCACCGAAGCCTAACACCAAGTATATTTGGTCAGCCCAAGGCTACACTGAAGCCAACAGGTGACTATGACCGTTGGCAATTTCAGTATCTCCAAAAATATTGTGTATTTTTTTATTTGAAAAAAAAAAAGGACCTAAAAGAACTAGGTTTATGTTATCCACATGCCAACATTAATTTATCTTTGTGAATTTTATGCGATTTAGAAAATAAAAATATGGGCATAGACGGCAGGTGGGGGTGTAGGCCTCAGTGAGATAGGAAGCTGCTTCGTCATAATAGCTTCTAGTTTTACAAATGTAAGCTATTTTTATGTCAGGAACTGTTGTCTGTCTCTCTTTGTCTCTCAACCCCCTTTTTTCTCTCTGTCCATTTTCTCTCCCCTTTTTCACTCGATGTCCCAGTGTCATTCTCAAGATCACCCCCCCCCCCTCCAAATAATTCATTTTAACTTCAATCTCCCTCCCACAGACAGATGATGATGATGATGAAGCAAATCTTATTCTGCCTGACCCAGATCTGGAGCCTGGGGTTCTTCCCACTGAAATCCGAAAACTGGTGGAAAGTCGAAAGCAGGTGAGAGGATGGGATGACATGGGGAAAGCAGGTGAGAGGATGGGATGACATGGGGAAGGTAAAGCAGGTGAGAAGATGGGATGACATGGGGAAAGCAGGTGAGAAGATGGGATGACATGGAGAGGATGGGATGATATGGGGACAGCAGGTGAGAGGATGGGATGACATGGGGACAGCAGGTAAGAGGATGGGATGGCATGGGGAAAGCAGGTGAGAGGATGGGATGACATGGGTAGGATGTGATGACATGGAGAGGATGGGATGGCATGGGGAAAGCAGGTGAGAGGATTGGATGACATGGGGAAAGCAGGTGAGAGGATGGGATGACATGGGGAAAGCAGGTGAGAGGATGGGATGACATGGGGAA
>JBDFRD010249342.1:0-11129 GCA_039654405.1 Bullina lineata
TTTTTGAGCTATCAACGATCAAAATCGGTTCAGTAATAAAGTCTGTAGCTGCAACAGAAAATAAGCCTATTTTTTTAAAATAATATAATAGAAAACACACAATTGCACTGTCTGTAGAGTTAATGTTCATACTGCCCCCAGCGTTTAGTACTTGCAAACAGACAATGACGTTTTGTCAGTGCAAACAGTGGAGTTATTTAATCAAATCAAAAAACCACTATTCGGTACATCTGGAGTCACGCACTCATTTTTCAAGCGTTGACTTTATGATTTCGAATAAAGCGCTGCATTCGGGGAATCAGTAGCGGAAGAAACAAAAATTATGTATATCACAGAAAGGGCTTCAACACCGAAGATAATTGAATTAAGTTTTGTTTTGTTTTTTCATGAGTAATCTTAAACCTTGTCCTTTGCGCTTGGTTAAACTGTTCTGTCACCTTTCGCCATTCTACTCTAAGCATGGCGGCGATATTTTAAATTAAGTTTTGGTTATCTATTTCTCGGTCAAAAGCTCTGTACTAAAAAAAAAAAATCGGAAATGTGATACTAACTACCTCTGTGGACTGTGACTATTTAGCTCACATAATTTTCCAGACCTCTATAATTATATAAAAGAGTAACGGACACTGCTACTGCGGCCCTATGTTCCTTAAGGAATCAAGAGGCATAAGTCAAGTAAGTCATTGTAGACTGCATCGTGTGGCCGTGAGAGTGAGACTATAAGTCACTTGGATTAATGTTAGCTTGCTCAGGGTGGGAGCGCTAATCACTGAGGTCGAATGTTGGCTACGATAGATCTATGTGTTGTCATTCTCTGCTCAAGTCGACATGGCTCATGCGTGAGTTATATTTTTGTGAGTACGCCGTGTACCAATTATATTCTTAAATCTAGCCAATACCCAGCGTTCAGAGTCTGTAAACGGAAATCACAAATAAAAAGGGTTATCCCGAAGGAAACAAGAACAAACCGGCGTGTCGATAATTTCTGTCTTCGAAAGGACCCCCAAAAATAAGAAACAAAAAAAAACAAAAACAAAAATAGCCATACAAAAGGAGAAGAGAATAAGAAGAAAAGAAGAAAAAAACTTAGCTTCAACGCTAGACAACGGTGTACCAATATCATAAGGCTGCAAGCTGCATCTCGTTAAAAAGGAGATGCGCCATCTAATGTCTTATGCAGTCTCCCTGATCTGTGGAGATAGGTTATGGAAAGGTTGTTTTTAACCTGTTTCCATCTTTGATTTGTAAAGGGGCCTAGGGGAATAAATTGCTTCAAGAGGTAATAAGGAGAGAAATAATGTGTATGAAGAACATAGAGCGCCCCGAGAACAAAGCTATGCTTTAGATAATAGCGGCTTCCACAATCTGGAAAGATGCTGTTTAAGTTAGTGAAGCTGATATCACACACGGTAATCAGATTCTGAGCACTCTTGACTACTAGCACAATCTGTCTCTGTCTGTCTCTCTCTCTCTCTTTCTCTCTCTCTCTCTCTCTCTCTCTCTCTCTCTCTCTCTCTCTCTCTCTCTCTCTCTCTCTCTCTTTGTCTCTAGATCTTGATAGATGTTCTGTTGTCAATCAGGAACGTTGTGATTAAAAGCAGTGGAACTCCCAGTTATCAGATGCGGTGACCAATTTATTTTCACAACATGATTGTGTGGCATGGGAAAGTTCAACCCAAACGTTCAGTCAATTTGAGACGTTGATATTTGTTAACAAAAGGATTCAGAAGATGCACAAAACAAAAGTGTGATGTTTTTGTTTTTTTTGTTTTTGAAAAACAGTAAAAATCAAGCGTGGAGTTTACAACAAAAAAAGAAAAGGTATACATTATGTCACATTACCCTAATTTTTTATCATGTGATCATTATTTTTCTATACATAACATGTTTGTCATAACTTTTTATTTCTAATGTAATCAAATGTTGCTCTACTGCATAATGATGTTATTTTGCAGTGTAAAAGAAACCTTTTTTCATATTCCTTGAATTGAAAACAATAAATGCTTCCTTTCCTCAGCAGTAAGGTTTCCACTTCATTTTTCTTTTATAGATTTTCTCATTTGGTTTCTTCTCAAGGTTTTGGTTTTGTTTAGCTTTTCTATTCCGTTGCTTTTTTCATGTAAATTGGTCACGCTCTTGTCAAACAGTTTCAAAGAAGGTTTAACCCTAGAACTGCCCAACTACAAACGTGCGTTGAAATAAAAAATGGCAAAATATATGAAAAAAAACCCATCGAATTCTCCAATTTTCTTTGTATATATCCCAAAAGGAAAATAAAAAAAACTATTTGGTGCAATTGTGCCACCCCCACGCGTATACATTTGAAAAAATCTTCTCTGGCACTCTGGCACATTCCACTGGGCAGTACTAGGGTTAAAAATATATGTACTACCATTGTATCCCGTTGTTGCAAGAGACATTGTCCTGAATTCTGCTGCACAAATCTGGTGTTTAATACATAGTTTTCTCGTTAAATTTTCCTTCATCACTTACATGCTACTTCCTTTTTTGTAAATCTCCATTAGATCTATATTGCGTGGTATTATATTTTTGTGTGAACTATTTCTAACAACAATATATTACATGCATATTATTTGAACGGTTTGGTGACTAATTTTTTGGTTCTTAGTTGTTTTTTTTTAATAGTTGCTCATCGTCTGTATTGTGAGCCAAGCAAGTATTATACCATTATGCTTTATCTTAATTTCCCAAGATCAAGGAAGTATTATTTCTCAGTTGACAAGTACATGTATTAATAAGGAAGTGCTTATATAGGCGACCGAGTGAGGCGGTCCGAATCCAAAAGTTAAATCTAAATTCAGAAGGCTTATAATACTTGTATACAAACAACAACTGAAGTTTGCTTTATGTAGATCCATGAATATATCAGGCGACCGAGTGAGGCGGTCTGAATCCAAAAGAGGTGACTGGTTGCCTGTATATCCTCTGCCATTAATGAAAATGATGCGGTTGTGCTCAAACTGGATTGCCAGTTTCTATGTCCTGGTATTGTTCTTCTTTTGCTCTTGTCTTGCCTGACAACTGATGCAATCCCTGTGAAGTGTAGCGTAGGCTTAATTACTGTCGTGGTGTGAGTTGTTCATCTGTACATTGTGAATTCCTAGTTCCTAGATGCTTTTGACGTTAAGAACTGTTCAGTTTTCTCTCTCATGCATTATCTTCCCATCCTCCCTTCCCCATTTCAGTATGAATGTGGAGGTTGGTTTCAATTGCTAGATTTCATTTTAGGAATATTATGAACATAAATGAATATTATTTTATCTCGACTACTGAGTGTGGAGATGTGATGTTCTTTGGCATTAAAGTTGATGAACACATAGCTACATGTATAGAAATAGTGTTACAAGGAATGACTTTTTTAATAATGAAATAGATTGGAAGGGTCTTTTTTTTTTTTTTAATGAGTAAGTAATGATATGCCTATATGCGTAAGAAAGCAGTGAAATTCAGGGACTGACGAGAGATCAAATGAACAATTTAGTACAAATCTTGTAGGGATAAATCGTATGACTAATGACTTACTTGACTTATGCCTCTTGATTCCTTAAGGAACGTAGGGCCGCATAAGTCACATACTTTCCTTTTTTATGTTTTTTTCTTTGATTTTGTTTTTGCTCCCTATTTAAACCCTGCATCTGAGCATCCTTATCTATTCACAGTGTGATGAGACCTTTCACCATGAACATTTTGTACAAACACTAGGAAACTTTTGAAATAAGATGCATATGCTGTAGAAAGTTGAATTAATACTTTGACGGAAGGGATATATGTATGCAGTCTAAACAAGCCCAAGACAGTTTGGCTTAGAAATCCAAGGCACGTGGACCATCTTGGGAATTGAAGAATAATATTAAATAAAGAAATCACCACGACAACAGGAAAAGAGTGCATTCACGGAAACTTGACACTTGTGCAATAGGAACTTACACTACTTGTGCATTGTTTTGTTGCAATTTCATCCCATTTTTTATGAATTTCGATTTGAGCTTGTCCCATGCACAGCAAGGTCTAGTTTTTTCCTCCTGATAAACAGGAAGTGCTGCCCATACTACAATGTATCAAACGTTGGTGACGAGTACTAGATCTAGCAGCTGGCAGAATAAGGATAGATACTGAAGTGACAATAGCCCATCTTATGATTCATAAAGTAATCTAAGGCTTCCTTACTCAATTATATTCCTGATCTATTAATTGGGCTTGGTCGTAGCCAACACATTATTAATGGGCTTGGTGAATGAAGAAGGTATAATATTAGATCTAGTACTAATATTAGTGAAAGAAAGAAATCTAACCTTCACTGAAGGAAGTAGGAAATGTCAGGACAGGGTGGCCTGGAAAGGGATCATTACAACAAACCCATACACCGAAAGTTAGAATTGGGGACAGATAAAGTAAGTAAGTAAGTAAATAGTAATATTAGTATTACTTTGAACAATTGTACTAGTCATCTTGGCTGATTCATTTGATGAAGATCTATTTTTCATCAACACTCGACAATGAGCTTAGTGAAAGTGAAAGTACCTTGAAATGAGTTTCCTAAGTGTGAAATAGTGTCTGACGTATTAATTTTTTTATTCGTTTGCTTGTATTGTTTCTTCTCTGTATACACTTATTCTGTGTCATTTGTCTCTAAATCTGTGGGAAAAGCTAATGAATTACACTTTTGTGTGTGTGAAATGTAAATTGTCAGCCTCTTTTTTTGCCCAAGATATTCTTAATCCAGCAGTAGATATGAGAAATTGGAAATATTTAATAACCATTCCACATTGTTTTGTATTGTTTTGTTTTGTTTTAAAATTCATGATTCCTTCTTTGCTGTATCATTACATCTTTTTTTCCTTTATTTCTTCCTTTTCTTTTAAATCTGCAACTTGCGTAATCATTGAATTTGAAGCATGATGAGGTATATTTACAAAATTATGCCTTTTCTTTTTAAAAAAAAAAGGTCAATATAATATGTTCTCAAAATTATGCCTTTTCTTTTAATAAAAAAAAGGTCAATATGTTTTCAAAATTACGCCTTTCCTTTTCAAACAATGACATTGTAAATTTTCACAATTATGCTTTTTATTTTCCAACAAAATATGACTGTACACTTTCAAAGTTTTATGCTGCTTTTCAATAAAGATTTGAAAATATTTAACATTGTTTTTTTTCAAAGTACACTTTTAATGTTTGTTCTATTTTTGTCTTAATGCCTTTCTCTGTGTACCTTTCTTCAGAACCATCAACATCTAGTTACTAAAGTTCAGGATAATGCCTTTTCCTCTCTGATCATGAATCAGTCATGAAAGTTTTTCTTTCCTGGTAGAGTATAGAGGGCAATCTTTGTTAATTCCTTCCATGTCCGTTCTATCTCTTGCAGGTCCTTGTCAATATCTCACATGACTTCTATTTGTCTTCAAAGGGTGAAACAAAAGTGAAGCCCAAGCCTCATTGAAGACAGTAATGTCGAACGTTGGTTTGTCTTTGCGTATTTTTAAGGGATAGCATCATCTGGTTGTGTTTGCTACTTTACATTTTAACAGCTTCCCTGCAGCTTTCATTCCCTTTTTTTTGCATTTATTTGACTTCTGTCATTCCTTATTTCAACTGATTATAAGATCATTCGAGTTCAGTGCCAAACAGATTTATTGAATATCTGATTTCCTAGCCAATTCAACAGCATATGAACATTGGGCCCCAGCTAGGAACAAACACTTTTTTCTTTGGAAGTTCATTCTCAATGAAGTACTTCCGATGTACGGAGGCAGAGGAGACAATTTGAAGGCTTCAAAGAATGTGATCTTTTACAAAATATGTTTTCTTTAATGGCATATCTCATGGTATCACATCTGATAGAATTTACAAGAAAGCACAAAATTCTTAGAAACTGAAAGCTGGATGAAATAAACTGAATAGTAAGATTGGAAGTTTCACCATAGAAATGTTTCGCACTCTGCATGGTCAGGTATAATATGCTTCATTAAAAATAGGGGAAAAGACAGATTAAAAAAAAAAAGAGAGGAAGAAATCCATTGCTGTTTGTACAAGTTTTAAAAAATCTGTTCAATTGAATACAATACAGTAGCAATGAACTCAGATCCAGCCAAACAAATTGACCAAATTATGTCAGCACAATGTTACGTGACACAATGATAGTCTCAGCTCTGCAGGGGCATAGAAAGAAAGAAAAAACCAACAAACACAAAGAGCACATGGGAAAAAACGCACAATCCAGTAAAATCTTTTTGTAGATGTAATGTGGCTACACTACATGAGAATCTTTAACTTAGTTCTGTAAGTGTACGTCCCTATGTATAAGCTGTCTTTACTAACATATGGCACTTACATTCCCCAATTCATAACGTAGGTGCCACAATATACAGGTATGTACATGTTACTGTTAAGTTATATGCAGTGCATATACATGTTATAATGAAAGTTTACAACGTGGCACGCATAAAATATTATATTACATATGTATATTGTTGAGTTGAGCTTTCACATGATGTATTCTTGAGAACATTACCATAAATTCACCTCCAAATCAAAATGTTCTGTCAATACAAATTATAAGAAAACAACAGCTGAAATCACACACAATGAGGACAACAACAAAAAATGGCCAGAAATGACAGAAACAAACAAAATGGCAAAAATTACTCTTTTAAAAAGAAGTGTTCTTTGATATCCGATTAACAAAAAAATGGTTTAAAGTTTTCCATCCATAAAACGAAGCTTAAAAAAAAAAGAGTCTGATGAATTACCTCTCTTTCCTAAATGCAAATGCATTTAATTGACCTTACATACTCATAGATTCCATTTGTAACTTTCCGTAAAGCATTCACACATTCCACGAAGAAATACAGTCACAGACATATCAATCCCTTTCTCGATCATACTATTTTTGAAATTGAGACATTTCGCCCGGTCAGTGCCACTCTTGTACGATTTTAGACTGTCAAGGGATCTTGAACGTGCGTAACGTACACACGGGACCTCCGATTTTATAGCTCGTTTTACGTTTTATATCCTTGCCACCACACCATAAAAAACAGACAAAAGTCAGTATACTAAAAGTCTACCGGTCACACCGTGAAGTATGGACCCAGTAAAGCGATTTTCTTCCTATGAAGCAAGGATAACAAACTTAAAACTGCACTTTTTAAAAGAAAAATTCTGGAGAAAATGATGACCTGTATTCATCATCTTTGAAATGATGTTTATTTCACTCAGTATCAAGTCTAATTTCTTTCTGTGAATACTTTTGAGTTTTCACAAATTAGAACAATTTTTTTAATTCACCACTGCATCTGAAGTCAATTTTTGACCCATGACATTGGATTGCATTAAAAGGTGTAATAGATACAAAATATTAAGTTCAATCACACAATTTTGTGCCAATGTTAGTAAAACAACACATTTTCAAACAAGTGAAATGACAATCAACAAAACAAACCACAAATACATTCTTCCCAGTCAGGTAAAGCATGAGCCTGTGTCTTCGTTTAGCTTTTATAATAAAAGCAAAAGCAATCACCATTTCTTTACAAGTTTGAAAACAGACCACAGGGAATATCCACAACCTAATAATAGAACAAAGTATTCAGAAAACTGGAGTAAAGCATGAGGTTACACCAAAGTGTAATTCCAATATTGATTTAAACATCAGCTGAAGAAATACCCTTTTTAATACAACAAGCACAAAATAAAAACATAACCAATCAATACTGCTTTGACCTGAAGCGAATTCAACTTCTTCTATTTTCTCCTTCAAAGTACAACAAAATCACTAGCTAAGTGCCACAGATAGATATACATACATAAAACCTTACTTTACAATGAAATCAAAGAGAAGATGTTGTGCATTGATAGTATCAGCCATAAAACATGAGATAAAGAGCAATTTCTAAAACCCACACACGTTATAATACTTGTCAAAAAAATTCTTTACTAACAATATATAGCAAATACGAAAGAAGAAAATGCTAACCACTAATTATTCTGGAACTCCAAAATAGTTAATACGTCTATGAATGAAAAGTGATAAAAGCAAAAAGGTCCTTGTTATAATATTGCATACAAAATCTCACTAGTGGAAATAAAACAATCACAATAAACAGATTAAAAAACTATTTTACGTAAAAGACTATAAAGACAGCACGCATTCTTTGAGATTCAGATGATGGCTGCATCAGTATGGACAAACATTAAAAAATAAGGAGAGAAAAAGCAGCAACACTTTGTCCCCGCTCAGACTAACAGGTGTCCATTAAATAAATATGTAATTTAAATGGATCAATAATTATGACTCTATTCATAGCCTCTGTTACTGCATGCAATTTATCAACATCAGCTAAAAAAATCAATACTTTCTAATGTGAGTACATATTTTTCTATTCTATTGCCCAAATGGAGCGTGCACTAATGATCAAGAACAAAGCTGAAATTGTTGGCATTTTGAGGTAGTTATGAACAAGACTGACAAACTAGTTCGCTACGTTTCTAATTTTGGACCATGGTAAACATTGTCAAACCCAAACTTTGGTCATGAGATTTTAACAAAGCTGCCCCAAAGACTCAGAGCAATAAAATCTCCTCATTAAAATGTTCCTAAATTATTATTCTTAACAATGACTTGCCAGAAATGTCCATCGTCATGACTTGGGTCTACCACTTTGCTTGCAACCCCACAGGGGTAACATCTCAATTTTTCATGTATTTGATTCCAATGACGACCAACTCGACTGTGACCCAATCTGAACAAATTGCTAGATAAAATCTTTGTAATGATAACTGAGACATTACCAGCAGTGAAAAAATCCAAGCTGTCAATGCCTTATATTAGTAGTAAATAAGGCCCATAGGGCCAGAGCTTATCCCAGTTTCGGTAGCGTGAAGAAGAACAGATGATTTTTAAATCATCTCCTAGACAGGACGCTATTCTGTCGTAGGTTTAATTCCCCAGCAAAATATGCTGGTACCCAATTCATATCTTGGTGGACAAAGGAAAAATGGTGTAAAGTGTCTTTTCCAAGGGCACATAGTTGCCACCAGATTCATAACCGAGGACTCATGGATCAGAAGTCCGACGCTCTAACCATTCGACAACCATGCCACCTGTAAATGCCTTACAAAACTACAAATATACCTCACCTGACTTACCTAAAAGCACCCAAAACCATTTTCATGGGTTTCCCAATTTTTACAGTTTATCCCTTTGTTTACTTTTCCTGAACATTTAAAGGTTGAGCAATAAATTGTTTGTGCCAGTAGGTTTCCACTCTCTCTCACCTTCACCGGGTTCAGTTTAACAGAAAACAATCCAAACACACCAGGAAGATCAAAATCAATTGTACTCGTCACGATCTTAAAAATTAAACATGAAAGTTCTATTTACCGAGTTATTTTTTATACGCAGGGTCTTTTGTATTTGTGATTTTGAGCCTGTGTATGTTTCTTGCATTCTATAACTTTAAATGTCACGTAAACATCTCCAATGTTTGTAAAGAGTTCTAAAAATACATTCTAAAAAGATATTTTAGAAATACGGTTTACTCTCATAACCCTGATTATGTTCTGATAAAACAAAGCGCACTCAGCTTCCTTCACGAAAAATAAAACAAAAAAAGAGTATATGAATGAATGAAAATAAAAGGCTTCAAATAATCTCATTATAAACAGGTTTATGGTTTCTTTAACTCACTTGCCACTGGACCTTTTTTTCGGAGCACAACCTCTTAACCCTGGGATTTTTAGAGGTATTTCTAAAACCCATATTTACTCTCCTTATAAAGTAATGTTCATGAGATTTTCGCCCATATGAGTTGACAAACAGCTTGATGGAATAAAACAAACAGAATGTGTTTGTTTCAAATAGGTTTTTCTTCCAAAATGTTTTATAAGAACACAAAAATCACATTTCGGAAGCTTTTCAACTTCAATGATTGCGACAATAAAACTCTGAAAATCAAATAGTGTCCATTTTCATATTTGTCAGTGTTCCTTGTGGTTGTGTGAAACAATACAACTTGTGTGCATTACAGCATCAGGTACATGGGAAGAAGATTTAGATTTAGAATCTACTAGATCTTACATGTACTTGAACAGTGCTTCCAGCAGCAAATTTCATTTTTCAAGGATTTTAGCGGGGCGGGGGATTGTAAGGGGGACTATCCCCCTTATGCTGAAGAAAATTTTATTTCAGGCATCTTAAAAATGCAATTTTTCCGGATTTCCGCAAATAACTGGAAGCACTGCTTGAAGCAGATTCAGAGGCCGTACATCACGTCTTCAACCCACTAGGTCCAGGTGGAGCTGGATCAAAGCTGCACTCAAGTCAGCTCTTTCTGATAGATCTAGACCTCTTGAGAAATTTTGCGGATATAAATTCAGAATCAAAATCAGAATTGTACCCATCTAATTCTTCAAGATCAGAGGAAGATTCATCAAACAAAATGTTCTAGCTTTTTCAGAGGTTGGTTCATTTTCGCATCGGTAACTTAAGAACTATCAGCCCGATCCTAACAAAACTAGTCATGCAACTGGCAATAGGCTAAACAGCAACAGAAAATTCCTCCCGCGCCTTTTGCGTGATCCGCACATTGGGAAAAAATTAACAAAGAGTGTCACGCGGGGATTGCGGGATTCTTAGTTAACGTCGTGGCAGCTGTCGCACAGCATATGCGGCACCCGTAGCAAGTGAGTTAAAACAAATATCAACATAACATTATGCTTTCTTCAAGCAAGATAAGAGAACAAACGAAAGTACAAAAAAAACAAAACTAAAAAAAAAAAATGTTAATAACAGATAATACCCAAGAATGGGAATAACATTTTTCTCTTTAAACATGCAAATACTGGCTTGTTTGCTTTTCTTTTTTTCCACATAACATGAACTGTTTTATTTATTCCAATCCTTCCTGTATTCTTGGGATCCCCAACTTGAGAAAATACTGATGAGTTATTTTACATAGTAAGTAAAGTTCCTTCAAGGCCTATGAGACCCATAGAGCCGGAGCTTATCCATATTTCGGTAGCGTGAAGAGGAACAGATGATTTTAAAATCATCTCCTAGACAGGACGCTAGTCTGTCGTAGGTTTACTTCCCCAGCAGAATATGCCGG
>JBDFRD010249453.1:0-11129 GCA_039654405.1 Bullina lineata
CCTCATGGTATTTACACCTACATGTTTGGTTTTTCGTATGGTCACGACATGAGCATGAGCATGAGCATGAACACGAGCTGAGGAGTGAGCGTGTAGGGTAGCCTTTAGGTAGGAAAGACTTCTGACGCATAATTACATATAGGCCTACATGTATATGCATCATACTCATACATGTACTAACATTTTCAGTGAAACAGAAAGTTAAGTTCTTTCAAGGTCTATGAGGCCTATGTAGCCGGAGAATGTCCTGGTTTTGGTAGTGCAAAGGGGGACAGATAATCACTGAAGACTGGTAGGCTTGGTCCACTGCAAGGACACCGAGCAGTGAAGACTTGAAAAAATGTTTTAACTTGGTTTTTTCTGAAACAACTGTTTGAACTATACAAGTACAAGGTAGATGGATGCTTGGTTGAAGATCAAGCATGTAATTGTAAGCACTGTGCCAGTTCACAGATGACCAAATGGTCAGTAAGCACACAAGCTACAGTTACACGTCACAAATGGCAGATTGCAAAGAAAATGTAATACAAGTAATAAGCCAAGAGTCTTCAATGAACTCTCAAATGTGGAATAGATCAAACTAAGTTGGCAATTTTTACCTTCATACTCTTATTGTTCCATTCTGATTTATTTGTCCTCTCATAAAACTACAGCTGGCGTTAGATAGAACATTATATTTTATGTGTTCTTTACAATGAATAAAGCATCAGAAATCAGTATTATTTCTTCCAAAAAATGATTGTTTCCATGACAATCAGACTTACGAGTGTATGCAGGCAGTCAGCAAAATAGATGTATATGCACATCCTACCTACCAACAAAATTTCGCAACTAAATACAAACGGCTACAGTTGATCTTGTTGAACTATTTTGTACAGGTTCAATGTGCTCAAATTACTTTGCTTTGTTTTTTTACAGTGAAAGTTGTTCAGAGAAGGATTCTACAAACATGAATCTTTTGCATATAAAGTAAGTACTGGTATGCACTTACTACACAAACTTCTATCATGTGAGTGTGTGACTGGGTACTTCCTGACAAGAACAAAACTAAAGACAACTTTAGATCATTATGTTGTCTATCCACGGATAGGGAGGTTAATCCAAGTCAGATAAGAAAGAAGTCTGACAACCTTCGTAACAAAGCAAACACGTTCTCAATAAATAAGTGAGGCCAAACAATATACAAATAAATAATGTACAACCCAAAAAGAATATGTACCATAACATGACACAATTCTCTCAGTTCGGGAACAATCCAGCCAATTCTTTTCAACCTTCCACCTGAGTCTTTTTCGAGATAAAATAAAAAGCAATTAACATTGAACACTCAAACATTTCATGCCCAGTCAGTTGCATTTCTTAGAGAAGCCTTGATATGTTACACCACTCTTGACTGCTATTTCATAAACAACACCTTCCAGGCTCCTTGAGTAAGCAAATGAATACCGCAGTCTACACATGTCAAAGCCTGTGATCAGTTTTGCTGACAAGCTTTTTTCTTCTAGTTTTCACTGATTTCTTTGTTAGGGGAACTCCAAGACAAGTCAGGTTCATGTCTTTACAATTTACTCTACACCTTATATGCAGATTCTACAGCCACAGCATTCATTTGCTCACTCACTCCAAGCAAGCATTCTCTACTTACATTTTTCATTCCTAACAACAATGAAACCGGACTCATCAATCATGACAATCATAGCAAACCTCATCAATCATGACAATCAAAATAGAAGCTTTCTCAAGACATCTAACGTTTCATTCATTTTGACCTGAACTTTAAGATTATAAAAATTTCTCGCACACATAAATGCAGATGCATTCTACGTATAATAAGTATGAATATTCAACAAAAGTCTTCTTTTCATCATGGATAATTCACATGTATATCAATGCCTACTGCCACAGAAATATCACCATCATAGTCATAAATGTAATTCTTCTTCAGCTCTGCTTTAAAACAATTTCACTTTGCTTTAAAATCTGCAATATCATAATAAAGAAAGATTTCATTCAGCCTGCACATTAATGATGTGATGCCTTATTTAACTTTTCTGTCATAATTTAACTGAGTTTCTGGCCTAACTGAAAATGAACGCTTTATTCAAAATCACATTTTTTTTTTTCTGGCAGCTCCAATTCAGATTCTCCAGCCTTTTTTATACTGATTACTACAAAGACAAACTCTTTTTGCCATTGAACCATGATGCATGTCACAAAATGTAACCTCACTCTCTTTACACTCTTGATCACTAAAATTAAAATCACAGGATTCCTACTGCTCCTGCACCATTCATTTCAATTAAATGTTCTCATTTTTTTGTCAAATCATTTTTATCATAAATAAGAGACATTATTTTAAGTCTAAAAACAAGCACCACCACCTTTCAATTTAGTGATTAACTTAATTTTCCTATTGCAATATTATGCATGAAAATCTAGGTTAGTACAATTTAGTTCTAAAAGTGAGGAGCAGCAATACTTTGGAATGGTGCTGTGCATAGGAATACAGTGCAGGAGCTTTTGGTATCTAGTTTTCCTGTGTCAAAGTTTATCGTTTAAAATTTGAGAGGTTTTTTAAATTTTATGGGATGATTAGCAGGTATTAGGTATGCGAGGCAGAAACATTAAGGTCATGAATGTGTTATTTTCCTAACTCAAGCATGGATGTAATGTACTCGTGGTGTATTTCACAGACAAGTGTTGAAGTCACTAGGTCCTGAAAGGTCATTGCAGGAAATGGAATAAGATAATTATAGTAAAATAATATTTGCAAATGAATGGTAAAGCATACAAGAGGTCTTATCATCATTAGTCTTTCATCCTTGGCAGGGCATAGGCCATGGATCACTTCTTCTATCCTGGGCAATCTCTGGTAGTTTTAAGAGGTCTTATGGATTTATTGTACTGATTAAGAGTGCTTCGTTCAATATTTGTAACATACAGAGTAAACTCAATTATCAACTCATCTAAAGGCCTATATGATACTCATTAGTTCTACCCAAAAAGGATTTTTTTTTTTAGCAAGATTGGCTACACTTTGAGAAAGCCTCAAACAAACATCACTAGGCAAAGCCTTGAGTGGAACCCACATGGAAAGCGGATGACCTAAACAGACACGGTGAAGAAGTATTGAGGCAGAAATCAAGAACGCTGGCATGTAAAGGACAAAGCTGAAGAGAGATGCCCAAATCCGAGTCCGATGGAAGAGTGTTGCTTTGGCCCTATGTTCCTCTGGGTACACAGAGGCATAAGTCAAGTAAGTCTTTAAGATTGCTGAAAAATCTATTGCATTCACTTGATTACAGTATGTGAAGTTTATTTCTGGTGTCAGAATTAGTCGTGAAATGCACACACTTTGTAATGCTTGAAAAATAATGATTTTAATCATGTAATGTTTAACGACACAGTGCTAGAGTTCCACTTCAGATTTTTTTTTCTACACTTAAATACTCACAAAAGAGTAAAATTACAAATTGTATTATTTATTAAATGTGACACTCTTTCATAATGTGTGAATTATCAATGCATCATTTCCAGTTACTACCACTAACAATAGCTAATATGTCTCGAAAAAACGCTGGGCTCAAAAACCTGATGCGTCCAAATGTATTGTTTTCTACCTCCAAAGGATTAATGCATCTTCTGTGACTCTTATTGATATTCTCAGTATAAACTATAGATGATGGTGTTCACTGATGAATAATGGGCTTCCTTGACTTACAAACTAATCCATTTGCAGTGATTTTTTTTACATTTATGGGAACTTGGAAGAAATGTTATTGATACTAATGGTACCATATATTATTGGTAGATGTCGGTCTGAGAAGTGAATGGGGAAGAGAATGGATGGAGACAAATGGAGAGGAAAAAAGGAGGAGCTAATATGAAAGACAACAACCTTACAATCCCCGATTCTTTCCAATTATGACACAATTCTCTGTTTGGGAACGATCCAGCTTCCTTTCTAATGATTGATACCTGCACAAATTCACCAAAAACGAACAGCAAACTGTATGGAGAGGGTTTTGTCTGATTGACAGCCTCTGGCTGAGCCAGGACACAGGTCCAGCCATTCTTGTTTGTTCAGCGACTGGCCACGGATTATTGTCAATTTGTACACACAAAAATTCCCCTGAGATCTAAGGAGCTTTGTGAAATCCCTAGGGATAAAGACCAATTGACCATCCCATTGTGTAACTGGATTGCAGGTGCCAACAAAGCCAGGAAATAAAACAGTGTGAACACCATGATGGCATAGCCTGAGGGGAGGAACTGCAAATGTGGTTACTGATAAACTCCAGCAACAACCCCCCCCCCCCCCCCTCCCTTTTTTTTTCAAGGATGGTGCAGCTCAGTATTTGTAGTTTACAAATTGCCACTAAACCCTGACAGGTGAAATTACGATAAAGTAAAAACAAAACAAGAATTGCACCTTGTAACCTGTATCTTTAGCAAAGAAAGAAACATATGTTAACTTGCTATCATATGGACTGAAGAGTTCAACATGCAGAAACAAGTGATCAAGACCTCATAATACAAATTACAAAATGATTGGTCAAATCATGAATTCGGCGTCTTCTTCACAACTTTCACTCAACAAGTCAAGGGCATCAACAAATACACACAATCAAGTCATTTTCTAAGCCTGAAACTACACACGATGTCTTCCCACCCAAAAAGTCCAACCCTTCCTGTAAGCCACAAACAGTGCTGTCCTGATTACAGCTACAATATGCATTACAAGGAAGTTTGGTGAAGGATTGATGACCATGGAGTAACCAGTACTGCTCTTCAATGTGATTGTGGAGAAGTGAGTTCACTGAGGCATTTCTTCCTCTACAACACTTATACACAGTGATCTAGGAGCAAAAACAACTGAACACACTTTCTTGATGAATCCAGCTACCGCCTGATTTTCTGCAACATTCTCTCTTCTCTTCATCTTTCATTCCATCTCTGACTTGCTTCCATACTTACATAATATTTCCTACAGTAGTACAATTCATGTTAAAACATTACGTTCACAAATGCTATCAAGATATGTATTGCAGTATAAAAAAAATCTCACATCAGAAATCAGATCCTCTTCAACTCAGGCCTCGTCTCATCTTTCCCACACACGGAAAAGAAAAAGTCATGAAATATATTATTATACTCTTTACATATTTTTTTGTAACTATTGAACAACAAACATTTTATTTTATTTCATTTTAAATTTATGTACTCACTTTATTTTATTTCTTTTTTTTTTTGCTTTGTTTTGTGCATGAAATGAATGATACTTCTGAGGTACGATGAGAGGGTGAACAAAAATGAAGTCAAAGCTAGTGTCTGGAATTTGATGGATTGAGACAATGCATGATGAAAAGGGGGACTGGGGGGTGTAGACCGAGGTAAGACCTATGTACAAGAGGCAGCCATCATTAGTGGTGATTCTGCCCTGCTGTGGCTGCACTCCCTGCTGCTCTGGAAGCTGCAGTACTGTCGCCTGTCATGGCCGCTGATGTGTCCATACTGTTGGCACCGTCTTTTAGAGGGTGACCGGGAAAGTATGAGAGACAGAAATGAGCAACACTCCTACAGGTAATGTAAGAACAGATCATGATCCTGGATAAACATTGTGGTACTCAAAATTTGGTAAAATTAGGTGAAATGTATCTTCTTTTTTTACACAAGCAAGTAATTTTGAGTTGGCTGGAGGGATCTCGGGCAAAAGCAGCTCGTGAACAAAGTGTTAATCCTAGGTCGAAGGAAGATAATGAGGGAGTAGATTTGTGCTTCATACTATCATCAACAAGTTATACCATATGCAACATGAAAAGTAGTGGCAAACCAAAATCTTTATCTTCCTCCATCACCTCTTAAAGACCAAAGCTCCATAAAATAAAGGAAGTGAGCAGCTTCTCAGATAAGCTTCATCTGTTTCTATTCTCAAGGTTCTCAAAAAATTAAAGAAGAAATGAAAAAAGATGAGCTCACCCTCACCATTATGGTTTTGCATAGTAGTTCGTTGCCTCTCCCTCTCTCTGTTCTCATACTCCATCACTTCATTATATATTAATGCTGGAAGAAAGAGTTATCTCATCATTTCTAATACAAATTCAATACAAATCAAGCATTTAAGAAAATGTTAATGAAAGTTAGAAAAAAGGTAAATGAATAGCGAAAAATTCAATGCACTATTATTTCTTTATGAACTACATAGTCTCTCTCTCTCTCTCTTTATGATTCTGTGCTTTGTAAATCAAAAAGACAAAACCATTTGACTAATTACCAATCTATAATTTCTGACAGATTACCAACTAAACACCTAACACAAGATTGGCTGGGATTAGACTTCATTTTATAGAAAAATTTACTTGAACCACTTACTTTTCCATTCCTCCACTGTATGCTCTCTCTCATCTACAGCATGATCATAGGGGCCTGGAGCAGGCTGTAGAGAGAAACACGTTTCAGAAATATGTCAGTGACCAATGAAGAATTAGAAGGAAAAAAAAAAGAAGGAAAGAAAAGAAACAAACAAAAATATTTTTGTCATTTTTTAAATGTTATGTTACATCCATTATCTACTGGATCTTCTCAAAATATGCCTGAAGTTATTATTTGATGAAAATATGGTAAAAAGGTCACAATGACATAGAGGCTTGGTCTGATCTAATGATATAAAAAAAAGATTGCTGAGATATGACAAAACATGGATAACAATTCCCACTATACAAGTTCATTAATGATCAAATGAAATGCGACCTTCCTTTGGAAAATAAAAGCATTACTTAATGTAACTGGGTGGCAATGTGGCTGAATGGTTAGAGTGTTGGACTCCTAATCAGGGGTTCAGAGTTTGAATCCGGGAGCTGACCGTGCTGTGTCCTTGGGAAAGACACTTAACACCATTTTTCCTCTCCCTACCCAGGTGCGAATAGGATATTAGCATATTCTGCTGGGGAAGTAAACCTAAGACAGACTAGCGTACTGTCAAGGAGATGATGTAAAAACCATCTGTTTTGCTTAACACAACCGAAACCGGGATACGCTATGGGCCTCATGACCTTGAAGGAACTTTACATTTTTTTTTTATTGCAACGGTTTCAAATCTGTTGATGTGATTTTAGCTTGAACAAATGACATGGTCAAAGTGACTCACCCCATTGACTTCTCTCTCGTCGTACCAAACATTGATGTAATTATGCATGAGCGCTTCATCTACAGAGATTCTTTTATCCGGATCGATGACTAGCATTTTACTTAGCAAATCCCTGGCAACTGTAGATCTCAGACCTGCATGTTCTAAAGATAAAAAAACAAGATACAAAGGTTAATGTCAACCCTCACGAATTCCAAAAATTCATGTGAGATAACATGTATTGTGCAATTTATTCTGCAATAAGACATGAAGGTAAATATTACAGCTTCAACAAATCTTCAACTTCCAGTTCACACTGAAGGTCATTGTAAATGCACTCCTGTTTCCTGTGTTTAGAGCTACATAACATTATATTCAGCATCATACCTACCTGTACTGTCAGGGGGAAATAAAACATCAGGAAACAGTTTATCAAAGTTGTAGCCCTTATGCTTAGGGCGGTTCTCGACGTAATTTCTCACAGTTGGTTGTAACCTCTGCAAGAATTCTGAACTGGGTGTGCCCAGCTGTTCAATGATCTTGTTCCATTGATCGATGTCTAGTTAGAGTCAAGGTTAGATTTTTTTGAACACCTGGTTAAGACATCATAGAGCCATTTGATTAAGGATGTTTTTGAACAATGTCCCCAAACAAACAAACTTGTCTCCCGTTCACTTTACGCTTCTCTGTTTAAGGACAAATTTGCAGGCGGAAGATATTTTTTTTACGGACAATAAGAGAATAATGAAAAGAACCCAATCAAACACATTGCACACAAAAACACAAAATATCACTAGTAAAGAAACAATATTCATAACAATATCATTCATAAAAAACAACAGCATATGAAAAATGGCATGGCTGAATCAAGAAATCTGATATTCAAAACATTTGACAATAATAAGCACTATAACGAAAGAACACAAGCAAAGTTCCACAACTTACAGTTGTTCAAGACAACCTTCAAAAAAGCAAAATCATCTCTGTTTTATCCTAATTTAACATTCCTTATTAAGAAATAGCAAAATTTTGAATGACACCTTCATTTCCACCTCAAGTGGCTACAAGTTCATCCAAAGACTTGTATTTGCTTTTATTCGAAAACATTGCAAATTGGTCCTGAAATGTTTCTGCTTTGCAAGAGGCAACGTGGGCAACAAAACTCTTGCAGTTTGTGGCAAGAGGGAAGTGATTCTGAAGTATGGATTTGAAAGTTAAGGTCCCAAAAATAAATTTGATGTTTACACGACACAGAAACCCCCTGATTTTGTTACTGAGGTGTGCTATTTATGCTAGAATCATACTACACATGTGCCACAAAATGGCTTTACCAAAAGCTGACCTAAAGGATACGATCGCTGCCTGGAAACATCACAGTTGCACGGATGAGCTCTGCCATAATACAACCTACCGACCAGATGTCAACTGCAAGAAAAGACAAGGGCACATAATGAAAAATACAACAGAGGATTGTACAGTGAATAGCCAAATGAAGAATTCTCTTCAGTAATTAAATTAGTTTTAAAAATGTACATGAAATGTGACTGTACTTCACAAACTGTGAAAAAACAACAAAACAAAAACAGAAAAAGAAAAAGCATAACCAAAACACCTTAATACAAACTGCCAAATTTATTCCTGTTTAATTCAGCAGCATCATAATGGGAAGATAACTTCAGGAAAGCAAAATGTTTAACATATATCTGACCATCAATAGACAGCAGGTGAAGTCATCACATCGGCTGTCTCCTGAAATAGTATGTAAAAAGCTATTTTTTCTCACTGTGCTTTGACCAAAAACTAATTAAACTCTGTCTCATGAATGAATGACTTTTATCTTTTTGCTCCTTGATCAAGAGCCCTTTATTACTTTTGCTATAACCGAACATCATTTCACAAATCTGTTAAAGTCCATTTTATGTCTCTGTTCCACTATCATGAGCTGCTCAAATCTTTTTCTTCTCCAGTAATCAAAAACTTGTTCTGTCAAGAAGTCTGTTCCTGTTTGAGGTCAAATGAACTGTTTAGCACTTCCACGTGTGTGAGTAAAACTAGTTGGAGGACATAAACAAGGATAACTATTGACAGTGTCAGTAATCATATGTAATCTGTTGTAATTAACAACGCCCCCCAACCCAAAAACAATAATCCTTCATCTGCTCTTGCACTTACCATTAGCTTTATAGCCCATGCCAAGGATGACCTCTGGGGCTCTATAGTAGCGAGTCACCACATATGGTGTCATCATGAAGCCAGTGCCTGCTGTCCTGGCCAGACCAAAGTCCAGGATTTTCAGCGTGCAGTCTGACTTCACCACAATATTGCTGGGTTTCAGGTCCTAGAGAAACAGGAAGCCAGGGAAAACAGGTCAAACCATAAAGGCATAATCCTCACACATTAAAAAAACACACACACACACACAAAAACTAAATCCAATGTTACCATTTGTAAATCATACACTTCACATGATCTAGAAGAATATGATATAAACTACGTTTCAACACAAAATTGCTACATGTGAAAACGGTCATATAAGCAGTGTTTCAGTAAAATTTCCAAAAAGATTAGCAATGGAATATCTGGGCAAGATATTCTTTTGTAAAAAAAAAAAAGAAAGAAAAGAAACCCAAACAATTCAATACACTAACACCTCTCTTTTATCCACATTACAGACAGTAAGAAAGATGCAGCAGAAATTCGCAAAAACTTTTTTTTTATCCTGAACACTGATACTTTTTTCGACTTGCTGTCCGTCAGAAGTACGACCATCATGTGTGCATATAATTTTCAACATAATTTTATGCCTAAGAATTAAAAGATTACACAATGGTCAAAAGTGTGGAATAGTTACTTACTCTGTGAATGATGCCTGCAGAATGCAGGTGCTTGATGCCACACAGCATCTGGTAGAGAAGGTAGGACATGCGCTCATGGTCCAAGTCCATTTGAATGACTTGACATAGATTGGCATCCATCAGCTCCATCACTAGGTATCTGTGAGCATACACAAACCCATTGAAGTGCAATTGGCAGCACACATAAAAAACCCGATATATGCCAGCACATAGAAAACCATTTAATTCACACATCAAAGCAGCTGCACCCAAAGATCTAGCTTAAATCAATTTATCACATGACAAAAATTGTGGTGTGACATGTTAACGGTATGTCAACATGCACCTCTGCTCGCTTGTAATTATTGTACTGGTATGCCAATAGACACAACCCACACTTCTGCAGTTTGTAATGGATGTTAACGGTGTGCCAATAGACACAACCCACACTTCTGCAGTTTGTAATGGATGTTTACGACATGTCAATAGAAGCAACCTGTAATCTGTTTTCCTCAACTATAAGCAGGTCAACAATGCCAGATGACATACAGCGTTTGCTGGTGCCATACTTTTTAAACGGAAACTGATGGCTAAACCGCGCTTGATGCTGGTAGTGGTAGTCCAGAGGGCAGAAGCAGAGAAAGGGGCAAGGGATCAACGCTGAAGATCAAGCAGACTTACGAAAATAAATCCAAAACAGTAAGTACATGTATTATAAGTACAGTTAAGGATTCGTGTCATAAAAGGGTAGGTGGTGGGTGGGTGGGTGGAGGAATGAGGCGGGGGCGAGCATGTCGTAGTCAGAGAAAACCAGGACTGGAAGCGGTTTTGAGCCACACAGGAACAAGATTATTTACCTATCGGCAGGAAACACCACTCACTCAGATAACACTGCTTGAAGGGGGCTGACTGGTTGACTTTTAAACATTTTTAAGGGGAAAAAAGGGAGCGAGCAACATATACATGAATGCAATGCACACACTTTGAATCATGCAAGGCAACCATCACTCTGTTGACTTGGGTATTCTTCAGCTGATGACGAATTTCTTACTAAACCCAATCTCGAACACCCGTGTTTACTTATCTCCAACACCTGTGTTTACTAAACCCAATCTCCAACACCCGTGTTTACTAAACCCCATCTCCAACACCCGTGTTTACTAAAACCA